>PVLA01004776.1:0-137055 GCA_004027455.1 Hydrochoerus hydrochaeris
AACTGCATGTATATTTATGTGTGCAGGATTGTTACCCATATTTCTTAGTTCTTGTTTGACTGTTGAACAGATCTGTTTGCAGTCTCACTGCTTGAGTGTCTATTTTGTGTGCTTTAATTTTGTAACTTGAACAACTATTTCTAAAAGAGCAATATGTAATTTATCAACTAGTGATTTCTTACTGTTTATGTTTTTTTTTGAAATTCCGTAATATTTCTCTTTTTCTGTTTTATCCCTTTAAATAAAAAATTTTTTAAAAAATTAGGTTCAAACAAAATAAAATCTTATTCTTGAACTACATTAGGAAAATAAGGGCAGTGCCATCAGTTTCAGAGTAACATAATGCAAATAACCTGCCACCTGAATGTCAGTGATTATGAAAGAGTTATCATAGGCCTGCTCTAGTGGTCTTTATTCATGGATTTTCACACCCATTAATAAGTCTCCATGTTCTTCTTTAGCAAACACATATTTTACAATATTAAATTTCCAGAATGCTTTTATGGTTAGTTCATCCTGGGCTCTGTATAGTCCTTCATTATATAGCCTCTTGGTAAATGAATAAATGGTCTTGATTGCTTATTCTGTCCACACAAAATAAGGTACTGTCCACAGTATTTAGTAGCATTTATTGTTTGCTGCATAGGAATACTCTCTGACAAGTAAGATAAGTTCCTTTAACAACACGTGTAATCCATGAATGTAAATATCTAGGGTTTTTTCTTTTGTTTGTTTTGGTTTTATGATGCTAGGAATCAAATCCAGGCTTCCTCAGTATGAGACAAAAGCTATCCAACTAAGATAGATTCCAGCCCCAACAATCTGATTGTTTTTAAAATGGAAGATAACAAGTGCATGAAGTATAAAGAAAATGATAAAATGAATAAAATAAAAAATCTTGTGTCTAGAAATATTTGAATAAATTGAGAGAAGAGAATGAAGCATTTGCCATGGTGAATGTAGTCCTGTTGAATTTGGGTGTTTTTGTTATATTGTGTCCCTAATGAGAATCTGGAAAGTTTCTTTTAAGTTCTTTGGTTTCTCCAAGTAACAATAATGCAACGATCTGCATACAAAAGATGTACAATTAAAGCATATTAAATTATTGAGTGAAATGATCTAATTAACTTTAATAATAAGCAACTATTTTCTATGTCACTTGATTAAAATAAATTTGACTAAATTTAAGTAATTTGATTTTTTTTTGGCTTCAGGGTATAAATATAATAGCACATGCAAATGAGTTTCAAGTTCTGTTTTGTTTTATGTTGATGGCTAATTACCACTAACTTACTCCTTAAAGCTGACAAATTGAATTCAAAGGCAAGTGTGAAATTAAATAAAGTAATACTTAAAAAATAAGGTACTCAAGAACATAGTACTCTGCTTATTTAATATTGTATATTAAACTGCTGTGTAATTGCTTTGTTAGAATTATTAAATTTCTAGAAATAGACTTAGTGCCATCTACGTAAGTCAGTTCATACAACTAAGAAAAATACGAATACTGGGACTGCATTCCAATAAACATTTACTGAGTACATATTTATATAAAACAATGAGCTAGATATTCTGTGTAACACAATGATGAACACTAGTATATTTCCATTTTCATACAACTCACAAAATGTACAGGAGGCATATACAAATTACTATGAATTTACAGGCAGATTCTAAAGTGAATCAGACAGTTCACCTTCAACTTTGCACTTGGTTATAATGAATAAGGGTGCATTCAGCATAGGGATGTAGATATCTCTGATTCCATATCCTTTTTATATTTGAGACTCTTTGCAATTTGAGTAAAACACACTTGTGGGTATGTCTGGGTGGATCCTAGAGGCATGATATAATCTATCTGGTCACTCTCTCCTTCCTCTCTGGCATTACTTCCATGCTATGCTTCCAAGCTGCTATCTACTAAGCATTTTTGCTCCAACACACCCTCCCACCATGATGTTTCTGCCTTGGAGGTGGCCAACCATAGACTGAATCTCTTGAAACCATGAGCCAAATTAAATTTCTTCTCCTTTAAGTTACGGGTGTCAGGTATCATGCTTCAGCAATAGGAAAGCTTGCTAATACATCAAGATAAGGAATTGGTCTAGGTTCCCATCGACTGATGAATGGGTAAAGAAAATGTGTCTTATATACACATGTAATATTATTCAACTACAAAAATACCAAAACCCTGTCATTTAAGACAACATGAATGAATCTGGAGAATATGTTAAGTGGAATAAGCAGGCAGAGAAAGATAATATATGTTCTTCATCTGAGAAATCTAAAAAAAAATTGATCTCATAGAAATTAGGAGAAAAACAGTGGTTACTAGAGTCTCAAGTGGTCAAGAAAAGGGGTGACAGGGAGATGCTGCTCAAGAACGTATAACTGCAGTTAAATAGAAAGAATATTCTTTTAATTGTCCAAAATAGGCAAATTCATAGAGATAAAAAGTTGGTAATTTATTGCGTGAGGCCAAAGGATACAGAGAAGAGGACAGGTGGTGGGGAAGAGAAATGATGAATGGCTACTAAGAGTTACACAGTTTCATTTTGGGAGAAAGAGACAGACAGACAGACACACAGACACAGAGAGAGACAGAGAGTTCAAACTTGAGATCTTCCTGTCTCAGTCTTCTGTGTAGCTGAAATTAATGTGCCACCATTTCTCGTTGGATTGTCTACTTTAAATATAGAAATCACATGATACATGAACTCTATCTCAAGAAATAAGCAGGAGAAAAAGAAGGGGAGAGCTATACAATGAAGAGGCCAAATATTAGAGAAAAGACAAAAATGAGGCCTTGAATTTTTACCTGGCAAATTAAAGGTGTTGTTTCCTTTGCTTGACTGGCGTCTGCTCCCAGGAGAAGTAAGCATTCAACCATGGTGCTATTGTTCTGATCACATGCTCTCCTCAGCATCACACTTTTTAACTCATCATCCACAGTTAATTTTGCCAAGCACTTACAACAAAGACTTAGAAACTACAAAGAATGGAAATGCATTAGACCCAGCTAAATGTATCATTTTAGTCTCTGGGTGAAAAACATTGTACCTTTTGATCCTTCTGTTCCATTATACCGGAAGACAACTGATGGAATATTACGGAATCAAATGAATGGTGCACCAGCAACTTGGAAAAAGGTAATGACAATTCAAGTATAGCCAAGATTGCCTGAAATCCCTGAAAGTAAAGCCAAAAATAATAATAATGTGAACAATTATGGGTAAAAGGAATGAACAATATAAAAGATGATTTGTACAGGACACTTGATACCTAATGTGTTTACTTCACTAAGCAGATATATTTGTTGAGTTGTGCTTGGCAACTGTGAACCCTGAAAGAGTCCTGTAAATACTCCTTCCTCTCTTGTTATTATGCAACACCCAAAAAACACAGAGAACAAATGCTAGTTAGCAAATCATCTTCAAACAAAGCAGGAAAAAAATACCCCTAAAATTTGGCATACCAGATCCCTGTCTGAAGTATTTACATAAGATGAAAGCTAGATATTAATCAGGATTAAAAATCAGGCCAACAGAGTAAGTTTTGTTTTTATTACAAGATTACAGAGTAGGTTCTTTAGATGGGTCAGAATTTCTTCGATGTTTTTGAGCTACATCCTGTAATTTTAACCACAAAGAAAAATATGTACTTCTAGATTTCACTAATGTTGGTTGCATTTGTGAGAAGCTCTGAAGGCATTCTGAGCTGTACACTCTTGTAGCAAGTTCCTTATAAAGAACAGCAATAGTGTTCAGAACCAAACATCCCCTAAAGAGGTCCCATCTCTTTAGCCATGTGAGGTTTTTATGAGAGACTTCTCACTTTACTATTATTAAATGGCATGGGAAAACTCATCAGGCAACAGCTTGACTACTTACTGTAACATGTGAAAGAAATTGTCTAAATATTGAAATTACTACTGTGCTGAGTTTAAGATGCTGAGTTTATACAAATACTAACATTTGATAAGAAAAGGAGTCCTAATTTAGGCCAGCATGAGACAGTGCCCCTGCCTCTAGGACAGAGGGACCAGCAAGTGGCAGCGCTGTGGAAGAACTGGTGATTCACACACACATAGACGGCTGGTCACTCAGATTAAAAACTTTTCAGCAATGAGCTGGCTAAGTAAAATATGTAACAGGCCAGATTTGAGCTCTTAGTTATCAGTTTATAACCTTTACTCCCAGAATCCCAGATACCGAAAGCTTCATACTTGCATGAAATCATTTTCTGTCCTTGAACTACTTTTAATCAATACTGCCTTGGCTTTAATCAGCATTAGGCACTCCACTAAAAAGCAGATTTATAAAATGCACTGTTGTTTCTAATCTAAAAATTCTATGTATTCAGTACTTTATATATCGGTGCAAAGTTTTCTATTAGATATCTATCTAATAGATATTTTTATTCCTGGTTAACGTTAACATTTAAGAAAAAAAAATCGTTTTTTGAGTGTGCTTTACCCAAAGATGCAAAGTCTAATTACTAAAACTCAGGGAGAAATTATTTTTTTTAATGATTATTTGTTTTGCTAATTTTTAAAAACTGAATCAGTGTATTTCCCTTTTTTTTGTATCTTTTTTAAGAGATTCATGGGAGAGGGACCTTGCCACATTGCCCAGGCTGGATCCAAATGCTGTTGTATGTAATCCTCCCACCTCAGGGCCCCAAATAGCTGGGAATATAGGTGTGGGCCTCTGCGCCAACTAACAATGTATTTCTTATCCTCCCTTGAATTAACCTTAAGCTATCATCATCCTTTATAAAGACAGTTATTTTATATTATGATTTAAATTCTACTTGATGAAAAATATTTTAAAATATGGCTTCACTGGAGGAAAAAAAATCAAGAAGTAAATGACTAGAGATAAGCAGTCCACGTAAATGAGAGTGAAAACCTTGGGATAATTATAACTTGCCTTTATCTAAAATCTAGGCAAAATCTCAGCTAACTGAAATTGCTTCAGCACATTTTCACAGAAAAGACAAATGGCAAACAAACTGCTGATTTGAGAGATCTAATAATGAAACTCAGATCTTTAGAGAGTCAATCTAATTCTTTCTCCTTCTTTAATGAAAATACTACAAAATGATAAATGGTTTTTAATTAACTATAATATCCAAATGCAAAGTGGGAATTGCACAAACTACTCTGCACAAATTCCCAAATCCCATTCTAGACAATGCACATACTTTAAACTGTACTTCAGCAACATCTTTAAATCGCTGTAAACTGTAAACCAGAATTTTTGCCACCAGATGCCCAGCTTCTAAGCATAAATTCTTCTTTTTAATCAAGCATCCTACAAGACTTAAACCCAGGCAATGAATTTCTAGAATGAGAGAAAAAAATAACAAAATCAATCATTTTAAACTTCAAATCCAAAGAAAATTAAAATCTGAGAACAAAAGCTAGTAGCCAATAAAAATCCACTCTGAACCCTGAGTACCAACCTGGGTCATCTGGATACTTCTGCAGAGTGTGGAGCACTGAATCAATAGCTCCTTCCAGGGATAATACCTCTAATGCTTCAGGGAAATGTACTATGGAAGAAATGACTCTTAAACCACATTTCTGAATCCCAGGATTTCCAATGAACTAAATGTCAAAAGAGGTTTAAGAATATTTACTGTTAAAAATGAGATCTTTATACTTGTACCAGTTAAAACCAGTTATAGATTGCTAACACATAGAGTAATCCAAATACAAATTAGTATCCTTAGTTCTGTCCTCTGTTATTAATTACTTTCATGCTTTGAGAACTAGTACTATAACATTCACTGAGTTCTTGTTCTGTGCTAGCCATTGTACTGAATACATAATTTCTTTTCACAAAATCTCATGAAATTCATGCTAAGACCATTCCAAAGATATGCACTGGAAAAAGCACAACCTCTTAAATAGTACTGGGAAAACTGGATATTCACATGGGAACACTGAAACCTGACTAACATCTCTCACTTATACAAAAATCAATTCAAAATGGATTATCCCCAATGTAAGATGAGTTCACAGAGAGATAAGTTTGTGTCACACACACTGCCAATTGTAGAATTCAAACAAAACCAAGAATGTTTGATCCCAAAGCCCAATACTTATCTAGTAAGATGCAATATTGTCTCTCACAACAGAAAATACTAATTAAGCATATAGTCTTACCCAAGTGCTTACCATGCTTTATTTCATTTATTCCCTTTAGGAACTTCATGCAGTAGATTTGACAAATTTTAAAGATGTGGGCACGAGTGCTCAAGTCACATAAATATTAAGTGTCAGGGCCAAATCTTGGCTGTAAATGTGCCTGACTTAAAAGCCTAGGATCTTAATCATAATATTTTCCAACTTATTTAACCTGAATTTCCTCCAGATGATCTAACACTACTTATGGGCATTTTAATGAAGCTGCTTCCTTTTCTAGTCCATCTTACTCATTGAGGAGAAATCACCAACATATTGTGGACAAACTAGGCAAACCTCTTCTCTTTTGATGTCTGAGAAATATATCTAATCTTTACTCTGGTCATTTCTGCTCCTCTGCTTTTCCCTACACAATCTCTCCAAACATCTTCCTACCATAATGTTAATGCCCAGCTTTTAGTTTTCCTTTCAAATGCTACAATTCTATCCCTTTTCAGATTTTAGCTGATTCATATAGATGAGATTGTACAAACAATGGTTCCTTGTTATCTCCAACCCCAAAATCTGATTTCCCTACCACAGGTACAAGTTACAGCTGAAAGAGCATCAGGTCAGACCTCCAACTCAGGAGTAGCAGGTTCGGCCAAACTTTCTTCCTTTCAACCTTTCTTACTCGGTACTCAATGAACAAATTTATAACCTTCCCTGTCTAGTCCTTCATTGCCTCTCAACTGCTGCATTCACCATATTAAAAAAAAGTGGAGGAGGGAGTAGGAAGAAGTATAGTCTCTCACCCTGTTCCCCTGTTCTCCCCACCGTAGAGACTTAAATGATGTCCGGACACCATGTCCTCTAATACTTTAACAAAACTCTCTTCCCCTTGCCTCTCTTGGCACTCTTCCTGTCTCTGTTTCTATCTTACCATCCTTCCCTGAGTAGTAAAAGTACATCAGCTTTGAAGCTATTAGATTTGGGTTTAAATTTTGCAAATCTGAAGACTATAAAAAGAGCAAAATAGCATTTACTCAGAAGTTATTAACAGGGTTACTGAACAAACAAACAAAAACGATGTCATACCATGTGAAGATAGGGGGATGAGTTGGTGTCTGTCTCAGATTCTGGCCTCTGAAACATTTCTAGTAAAGCAGAATTGTTCAGGGTGAAATGTGATAACTCTGTACATGCAATTAACACTGAGCGATTGGGACCTGAGTGAAACACTCCTTAGAAGTGAAATTCCCTACTTACAGAGCATTTTCCCTTCATCAGTCCTTCCTTCCAATAAGCTACCACTTTTCCTTCTTTTATAAAGTTATTAATAGAAAAGTCTCCACCTACTACCTCCACATTCTTCCTACCTAATTTCATGTCATCAGACTTCTGTTCTAACCACTCTAAATTAAAACCATTCACTGAAAAAAGTCCACTACCAACTTAATTGTCTTCTCCTCCCTTGAGTTCCCTGAGACAGCACTCCCCTAATTTTCCATGAACTTTAAAACCATTCATTTGTTCCTCTCCTTTACAATTTCATTTCCGTTCTAGACTCTGTGCAGAGCTCTTTTCTTCAAACTCTTCTATTCCTGGGTAGGATTTCATATGTAAATCTGGCTTCAGCACAGCAAGCACAGTAAAGAAGCTAAAGATAGTTGGCATTGTGTGTGTGTAGAGCCCTGTTTAAGCATTTCATAAACACCTATATTACTTGTTTAGTTCTCACAAATACTCTATGATGTAGATCCCTGTAATCATTTACATAAGTTGAAGAAAAAAATTAAGATGATAATGCCTAAACTGAAAATAGGAGTATTTGATTTTAACAGCTTAGGGCATTTTTAAAATCATATGTGTGTGTGTGTATTTAAACATATATCATATATTCATGATATTTACATGCCTACTATGGCCTTTTCTTCACTTATGCACTGACTCATCTTGAAACAGAGATTTTTTTGTGTTACTATTCAAATGGGGATTACAATTAATTTACTAGCTGCTACTTAGTGGTTTTCAAATGAAACTCTTGGACTTGCCAATGGAAGCGTACCTGTAGTCATTAACTAGAGACATGCTATGCCTTACAACTTCTCAAGTTTTTTTTTCCAGAAAATACAGAAATAATTGAAATGGTTTCTCCAAGGAGTCAGCTAGACAGCTGAAGGGAGAAATTTCCTCACTAGCCTCTTTCCTCACTGCCAGCTAAGCAGATTAGCCAAGGAAATAAAATTCCCTGACCATTTGAGGGTTTGTTTTATTTTATCCTTTTTCCTTTTTCTTTAATAGGTCACATCTTTGTTCTTTATAGAAAAAGTAATTGCATGGATTGGCACCCCATGTATATGAGTAAGTATCGTGTTGATTTGTTACCCCTATTATTGTTCCATAGCAAGACAAAGGAGATTTAACAAAGAGCTAAAATAATATAACAGAATAAATATACATAAAATATTTTATATATAAAAGGCAATTCAAGAAAACTTGGATATATATTCTATAGAGTTGGCTATATAGTCTATACAGTATATGTATTATGTAGAGAGTACATATTCTACTATATAGAGCTCTGTGTATCTGTCTATATGTATATAAACTTTCAAGAAAACTTTTCAAGAAAAAAGGATTGAATGGTCAGCTATAATAATGACACCATATCCCAGAACTATCATTAAGATATATCTTAATAAAGTAGCTGAATTTCAAGATAAAGAATCTTTTGTAAAGTTGAGCAAATCTATGAGGAAAAAAATGAAGTCCGCTCTTCAGGTTTCTTCACTAAGACATTCAACAGGACACAATTAAATGCCTACAAAGTCTTCAAGGAAAAAATAATAAAACCCTGCTATCTTTAAAATCAACCTAAGTGCTTTTACAAGAGTTCAAATACAAAGTAAAAAAACTGTTTCTGAAAACAAAAGGAGGAATGGAAGATGATTGGAAACACTATAACGAAAGGAGGTTAACAATGAATTCATGTAACTGAAATAATAAAATGAAAGCAATTTTAGGAAGTATAGCTACAAAGTGGAATGTAAGTGTTGATCAATCCAGAAGTTATTTACTGATTTCACAAATTACTGGGAAAACACAGAGGCATAGAAGTGTGAGTACTCTGATATTTTCAAATTTTATGGCTAGAGGTCAAAAGATACTTTTAGGTCTAATAGCAGTAATGTTAATATTTACTGAGTTCATGCTATGTACTATCCATTATACTGACACTTTCACATGAAATATCTCATAAAATCAACTCTGAGTAAAAAGTCATTTATAATCTTTCTTTTATACTTATGAAACTAAGACAAAAAGTAATTTTTTCAGGGTATATAATCTATAGGTTGTAGACCCAGACATAGGGAAGTAGAAATATACTAATTTCATTAAAATATGTGAATAGTGTGTTAGCATACACAAAGAAAAAAAAATGATTCCTGGGGAATACAATAATATTATGGAAAATTTAAGATTCTTTTTTAGCAGCACATTAGGAGTCTCATGCTTTTTTAATCTATTTCTATCCAGAATTACATAATTAGAAAGTAGTATAATTGATTTGGTTAGTCTCATTTATGGCCATTATAATATTGGGACAGATTAAATTGCCATAAAACTCTTAATAGTTATAGGCTACAAAATAATAAGTTCAGTTCTTGCTCAAACTATATATGTGTTGTAGCTCAGAAAGGTTCCTGCTCATTACTGTCAGTCAGGGACTTCTGCAGACAGAAACACCACTACTTCAACTGTCAGAGGTCATAGTGCCTGAGAGAATGTTCCGGCAGATGCCTCACCAGCCATTAAATGTTTGGCCCAAAAATAACAAACAATCTCTATTTGTAATTCCTTGACCAAAACTAGTCTCCCAGTCTAAAATACAGTAGTAGAAAATACTGATAATCACCAAAAAATGGAGAACTAAAAATATTTTTTTAAATAACACTAGTGGTTAACAAGTAAACATTTAGTTTGTTGCCATATTTTTCTTTTTATAAATTATGACACAATGATCATTCTTGTCTAAAAATATTTGTGTATACATTCAAGGATATCTGTTTTATAAATTCCTAGGATGGAATTTCTGATCAGAAACCATGTCCATTTTAACTTTAACAAATATTGCTAAATTTTCCTCCAAAAGTCTTTCTTTTTAATTTACATTAATAATGATTAAAGTTGAAAATCTTTTCATATGTGTATACATCAGTTTTATTTTTTTATCATTCCATTACATCTACTTACAATGTGTTTTGGCAAAAAGAATAAGGTAAAGATTCAGCTTCTTTTGTTTTCCCCAAATGGCTGAAAAGCTAGTGGTTTCAACGCAAATTACTGAGTAAACTATTTTTCCTCCAGTATTGAGAAATATCATCTATCAACTGAACATTTTCATTTGACTCTATTTTCTGACTCATAAAAGCTATTGTTTAATTTTATACTAGCTTACCTACTTCAAGAAAACACTATTTTTATTGAATATGTAGGTACAGATTAATTTTCATTTTTAAAAATGAAACTTTCATCAAAAAGGTCTAGTGTTCTGTATGTTTAACTCTTCTCCTGTGTCTGAGTTGAGTTCCACGAGAGTTTCTGTAGAGTAGTCCTATAAGCCCTTTTTAACCGCACTCACAGATCATTTCCAATTGTTGTTCTTGTTATTGCTTTTGCAAATGCTGTCTTTCTTCAACAAATGAAATGTATGTTTTAAATATTTAAGCTAGGAATATATTGCTTCAAGGTTTTTGTTAGTTTGGTTGGGTGGGTGGGTTTTGGTTGTTATTTTGTTTTGTTGTTGGCAGTAGTAAAAATAAAGCCCATGGTCTTTATTATTTTATTATTTATTTATTTATTTATTTATTTTTTAAATTTTTGAGACAGAGACTTGCTATGTCACTAGGTTGCCTAGACTGAGTTTGAACTTGCAGTCCTTCTGCTTTAACCTCCCAGAGCTCTGAGGTTACAGGCACGTACCACCAGGCCTAGTTACTTCAAGGTTTTTGTGAAGTCCACAAGTTCTTCTGACTTGTGAATATTTTATCAGACTGATTTTACTTTTCAAGGTCTCCTGAACAAAAGGAACAATGGTGTCATTGCATACAAAATAGAAGTATCAAAACATCAAGGATTTATTTTCTTCATTGTTCAGAAATGTACCTGGAGAAACAGATTTCTATGGAGCAAGTGACTAAAAGTTTTCATCTGAGGACTAAAAGGATCAGGCACAAGCAGGACATAAATTTTCCCAATGATTTTAGCTTCAGCTTGAATTCTAATGATAAATTTTATATATACAGTATATATTAAACAATTTGTGGATCAGAGTTGAAACTCGAGTTTTATTTAGAATTCTCACTGAGTGTAGACTAAGCAATAATTCACCTCTTTGTTTCTGTAATATATGTACCTAAAATTTTAGAAGATTTTAACCATTCAGAGTAAGACATACAATGACAGAATTTCAGAGTTACTTATTCTCACCCTCCAGTCTTTTTTCTCAATCATGATGGAGGGTCAGGGATATAACACTGGAGAGCTTTCTAAAATAAAATACTGCCACTTCTGTGTCTCCATCACTGTATCTCTTCACTCCTAAGTAACAGTTACTGAAGACTGAGATGCTACATGTCATTACTCAGGTGTTGGCTCAGGGAAAAAAAAGTAGCTTTCCATCTCTGAGGATACAGCAAGGACCATAAGGTCTGGGACAGAGTGTCTTTCTCTACATCTTCCCACTCATACACTCAAGTTTGGCAAACTGAAATCACAGTGATCAATAAAGCTTTTCTGACACCTCTTGCTTTTCATCAGTGCTCACCACAAATAAAATTAACTGCTTCTTCTTGTATGTTCCTAGAGTATGTTTCCAAATCTAATATAGCTGCATGCTAATGTTAGCAATGTGTCTGTTTTATGCATGGTTTTTACTCATTTATCCAGATTATGAGACCCATAAGAGAAGAGTACAAAGCATACTCATTTTTGTCTTCACAGTGCCTAGCCAGTTTCTTTTATAAACTTACTTCCAATAAATATTTCCAGAACTAAACAATCCATTATACTATATGTTTTTGCTATATTCAAGATATATATATATATATATATATATTAAATTTTCCATACAAGTGATTCACACATCATAAACATTGCCTTATAAAGTTCAATTTAATTTGAATTTTAAAGGCGATCTCTTTGGAGGACACTCTAATTGAGTCATGACATTTATTAAAGTATACCAAATCAAAAGGAAACATTTCCATGAATTACTTTGAATAGCATCTTCTTTCCATAAAACCACTAACCCTAAACATTCTTTAAATATTTACCATATTTTTATTAAAAACCAGTTCATCTGATATTAAACTTTCAAATTATGTACATAGACATGTAAATGCATTCAAAAATGGGAAAAAACAATGCACAGCAGAACTTTTCAGAGTTTATGTTTGTGTATAGCAATGAAAAAAGGATAGGGAATCAAATAAGGTTCTAATGTTCTCCCTGGTATATTTTTGCGGGTAGAAATTTTTACCATAAGCAGCCAGAGAGAACAGACATAAAACAGCAGCTATAGTTCCTAACATAACTCATGAAATTTATTTGCATATCTAAGTCTTTGGTTGTCTATCAGATTAAGCAAACTCCTGTGGAATTACACTACTAACAATCAAAGGAAGACTGTCTCTATTTATAGTTAATAGTTAACTTATCTTTGCTGGATTTAGCACTTAGTACACATCCTTTTGCCCCATCTCCCTTTTGGCATCTTAAGTTCCTACAATCATAGTAAATGAAAAACTTAAACTGACAAAAAAAATATCTAGTTCCCCAAATTTAATATTCTAGTTAACAGTATAAAGTCAGAAAATTTATATTCAACATACCCTGTTCAAAGCCATTAGGACCACTTTGTGAATATCATTCTTTAAACATTGTTTTCTGACCATATTCAGTTTCCATTGAGATTCGTCTCCGGATTCTTCTGGCATACCTAAATGCAAAAATAAATAAGTAAATAAATATATGCAGAGTAATGTTATGACTCAGATCTAAAATCCCCCCCAAAGTCTCCTATGTTCACAGGTGGGGCTCTGGGGAGGTGACTGGACCAGGGGGGCCTCTACTCAAATCCACTGATGACTTTATAGATGAATGTGCCATTGGCAGGTGAGACTACTTGGGTCCAGTGGGTCCCCAGGGCTGTGACCTAAAAAGGGCATTCTTATCCCCAGCTCCTCTGCTCCCTCTGTGCTTCTTGGTCAGTATAGAGTGAGCAGCTATCCTCCTCCAGGGTCTTCCACCATGCTCCTTCTGGCTTGGAACAAGTCGGCTTTTGACTGAACCCACTGGAACCATGAGTCAAAATAACCCCACCCCTCAGCTAAGGTGTGGGATATTTTGCCCCAGCAATGGACACATATATACTAACTGATCCACATATATACATACTTCTCTCATAAGGATTAAAGCTGAACAAATTGTCAATTGTTTAAAATTAACATAATTTACCTAATGAAACACATGTACTGTTTTCTAGTAAGTGATTCCTTGTTAGAGTAATAATACCAAGTTTTAAGAAATCTATTAAAGTATTTCAACACTGAATATAAAAGATCCAAGGCATATGGATATTTACTGAATTTAAAGTAAGAAGAAATTATTTAGGGTAGTGGAATTTTCTAAAATAAATAGGTTTTTGTAAGAGTTGGCTCTGGTTTAAATTTTAGAAGATTTAGTCAAGCATGGTGGTACATGCCTGTAATCCCAGCACTCTGGAGGCTGAGGCAAGAGAATCACTGTGAGTCTGAAGCCAGCCTGGGTTACAAAGTAAGTTCAAGACCAGCCTGAACTGTATAGTGAAATTTTGCCTCAAAAAATACCAAAAACAAAAAAAATAGAACATTTTCATGACACAATAGACAACTTTAGAAAAGTTAAATGTTATTTGTAATACAGCAAATATGGTCAGATATGAAATGCAGACATAAAAACAGCTGAAATAATAATGGAAAAACAAGATTTCAACTGCAGTATTAAGATAAGGTTTCCCACTTAATCATAAGACATCTAAAGATTTTATAGTGTTATTACTTTTTAAAAACACTGCTTATTAACCTACACTGTAGCTAAAGGATCCTAAAACTGTTGAAAAATCTGGGAGTCAAACTGTTATACCATACCATGTACAAGTAAAATTATGATGAAAGATTCTCTTTCTTAAACCTAAAACTACAGAAATAATTATTTTAAAAGAATAATCTTTCATTTTTATAATTTATATTATCACACATTATAAATTGGCGGTATACTGCCTTTCCTTCACTCAATAGAAATACGAGTGCCAACTATATGTCAAGCTTTTTGCCACACGCTGGGGCTACTTGAATGAGAAGGAAAGCTGGGTTCCCACCCTCCTGGAAGTCTACTCTTCATGTAAAATGTATCCAAATAAGTTCTGACGTTCACTACACTGCAAGTCTCTTAAACTCTCCGTGTCTCATTTTCAGTGACTAAGACCACATTACCTTCTGAGGCTACCTGCTACCCTGCAAGCAGAAGGGACTACTAAAAGAAGGCCTTCTGAGTGGTAAAAATGTCTTGCTACATTTAATGAGGCTTATTTATCCTTACATTATGACCAAATGAACCTTCCTATAGCTTTCATCTTTCATCTTTATTCTATCATCTTGAGGTCCTGAGACCCCAGAATGGATATAATTTCCTTTTCACTTAACAGTTTTCTGAGTTGTGTGGACTACAAGATTTTTTGAAGGCAGGATCCATAATCTCATCACCTCCAGACTCAAAGGTTCCAAACATGGTTATTCATACACGACAGGTGTTCGGCAGACATCACTGCAAAACCATGGACTTGCAAGTCAGGATACATAGGTTGAAATCTCAAATTACTTTATCTCTATACCTCAGTTTCATCATCCGTGTAATACAAAGATGTAAAAGGGGGAGGAAGAAACTTTTGTTTCATGGGTAGCAGTGAATATTTAAAGAGTTTATATATATATGTATTTTTTTTAAATAATGCTTGATTTTTTTCCCTTTGATAATGGGGATTGAATTCAGGCCTTCACATTGTGCTCAATCCCCAACCGTTTTTGTTTATTCTGAAACAGAGTTTCACTAAATTGGTAAATTGCTTGGGCTTAGCTCTGGCTTGCTAGGCTCCTGCTTCAGTTCCCTAGAATACTGGGATTACAGGCATGCACCTCCTCACCCAGCTGGGCCTGATATTTTTTTTTCTTTTGTGTGTGTATGGTTTTTTTGAGACAGGGTCTTGCCATGTCTGCCTGACATTTCTTAATTCCTCTATACTGCTAGGTATTATCACTGTTCATTAGTCACAAATAAATAAATTTTAATACAATTTTCATATCCAGGTTATGATCCCAGTACCTCTGCCTTTACTAATACAGTTTTACACACCTTATTATTCTCCTGTATATAACTTTTCATTGCCTGGGCTCCTCCTTAAATAATTTTATATTATTTTCTCTAGAACTGAGTCAAGAAAGAACAAGTCAAATGACATTTCTTAAAAAAATAGTAAGTCTCTATTATCATTTTATTACAATACCCAGCTTGATGTCTACCATAAGGTATTATAAAAGAAATTAAAGTGGACAGTACTAAAGTGAAAAAGATCTTGAGGTATATACTGCATGTAAAATACTGTTCTGAATTGGATACTGAGTTATATAAATTTATAGTAATGCAAATTTTTCACTATGCAAATTTGAATAGTCTAGTTAGTAAGTAACGGCACAGCAAGATGTCTTACAGAGACCTCAGCTTAACAGAATTATACTCAATATCAACACTACAGAGTTACATGTAGAATGATACAGTATGGTAGCATAACACGGTACAGTATGCTAGGTTGTTGTATGGTGTGGAGTATGACATGGTACCACAGGGCAGACTGTTCAGTTTTTGCACAACAGAGAAATGTCTATACTCTGCATATACTTGGTACTTTATATGCTTATAGAATGTGTCTAAATGTATATTTTTATATGTAAAATAATTCCCTAAAGTATTTTCAAAGGCATTCACAACAACCTAAGTGTTTACTATCCAACAAATGTGGCTTCAGGGCCTATTTAAAATCAATAAAAGGAAAGAAAAATTATATTCAAAATTTGTTTGGGGACTAAAAGCATACTGTTTTATCATTTAAAAGCCTCGGTTCTGAATGTCTTTTGGTTATTTTTAAAACTTCCATCCACCCTCAAAAGAATCAGACTGAAATCTTTAAGGATATGTTGTTGCTGCTGTTTTAATACAAAATTCAAAAACTCACAGTAATATTTTTATATTATATCTGTTAAATTATGTCTCAAAAGTTAACTGATAATTATGATTCAATTAAAAATACTGATTGAATAGTTGTTTTTGTTCAAGATACAAGGCACTTTTAAAAAAAAGACTGAACAATTCTATCCTTAAAAAAAATTCTTTTTTTTTTTTTTTTGAGACAAGGTCTCACTAGTTCAGACTGGCCTTAAACTCACAATGATCCTCCTGCTTCAGCCTCCTGAGTGCTAGGATGACAGGTATGCATCATCAGGTCCAGCAAAAAAAAAAAGACTCTCATAGTAGATGTATTCTTAGTCATATAACCACAGAAAATGATAGATTTAAAGTGATTTCATTTCAGAAGGAAAAAAACAGAACTTTAAAAAATTGGGAATTTTATAGAACATAAAAAGAGAAAGTATTACATCTAATATTTAGTAGTTAGAGTGTCTTAGTAAATAAATCTAATCATCTGTCAAACTCATCCTCTCCTGCCTGTTTCCAGGGCCCTCTACCCTGCTCACTTGCCTACCAAAGACCTCCAACCCAGCATCCTCCACCTGCCTCTCCTTGCCTGTCATCTCCACGCCTCGGTGCTACTGTGATAAGCTGCACACGTGGTCACAACACTGCAAGTCTTCTGCTCCTCCAATACATTTAGGTTTACAGTCATTAAAAAAAACCACAAATTACCCAGCACAGATTCATCACCTGCAGCCTCCACCTGGCCCTGCACATCCACGCCCTAGCACTCCTCTCTTCATTCTCCTCACTCACTCTAGATCACAGGCCCCCGCCCCTTCTCCTTGAAAAGTCCTTTTGTCCTTTCTCCCAGCCAGCCCTACTCATCCTTCAATCTCAAACATCACAACCTCTGACTGACTCTTTTGAATAAATGATTTGTTCCTCCATAAACAGTCTCATATGCACATGCATCTCATTCTGTCTCACAACTAACGCCTGACCACCTGTGGACGTCTAAGCCCCTATAGTACTATACTCATGCTTTTCTTCCAGTCATCTTTCAAGCCATAAGGGCAGCCCAGTGTTCATAACATACAGGGCACTTTAACAAATATGTGTGGAAAGAATTCAGGAATAGGTGCTTTAAATGGGATTTGGTGAACAAATAAGGTAACAACCAAAGTAATTAGGAGGTCGAGGGGCAAGGTGGGGGTGGAAGCCACTAAGGTTAATGAATAAAAGCCCCATGGTCATGCTGGAGGAAAATCAACTCAATAACAGGGTAAAAGAAGGACTGAAGTAAAGCAAGAAATGAAGTATGAAAGTTAGCTATTCTTTACAGTTAAAGCAAGGAAAAAATGGCTTAACTGGAACTGGGTCACAACCACAGAAACTGAAATGCAATATGAGAAGTGAACACCTAGCCTAGAGAGAAAAGGCTCCCTGTTTTATACTGTAGCTTTTTTATATACTGAATATTCTTTTTAAGTTTTGTTATAAACTAATGTCAGTGGCTCTTCCACATTATCATTCACCTTCTGTTTTTGACTTAGGAGAGGGATTTACGTTTGGTTGGCAAAAAATGGTCCTTGAAGATTTGCTTAGAAAGTTGCTATTTCATGTAAAGTCAAAAATCCATTTAAACTGCTATCTCTTGGCACAATCTATTTCATAACTTACCTGGCACTAGAAAATGTAAAATAGCTCGAAGCGCCTCCAGCTGCACTGGCAAGGACGTCTCATGACTTTTCATAACTGTTATTATTTTGGGGACCAACCCTGCCATTGTATCTGAGGAAGTGTTGCTGGAAAGATAAAAGCAGCATGTTTATTAAAGATATAATCTGATTCAATTACTCAAACACCAAATTAAAAAAAAATGTAGGGTGCCAGGGATGTAGCTCAGTGGCAAAGCACCTGACTGGCAAGCATAAGATCCTGAGTTTGATTCATGGTATAAATAAATAAATAAAACAAATATAGAAAAAACAAACCAGCATATTTCTCCAGGAAAGTGCATTTGAATTCAACCACATGAGCATATGAAATTTTAGTTGTTAATTAAACTCTGACTTCAAGAAGCAGAATTTGCAGTATCCTGAGACTGATTTCAGTTAGTTTTCATAAAAATAAGTTTTTTCTGGTCTATGTATGGGTCACTGGCCACAACCCCAAAAGATAGATTTTATTATCCCTATTTTCCACATAGGTGGTCAAAGGATAAAAATGAAAGTCCTTTAACTAGAAGGAAATAGAGTCAAGGCCAGCACACAATCATATCCCAGACTAACAACACTGGACTTCTCATGTGGTATTCTTAATTTCTTTTAGCTTGCAGTAAGATGAGCAAATTTCACTTGTCTAGATTCTAATAGCTACTGTTAAGTCATCAGAGACAGTCTTTGCTTTGCCTTGTGCGATGTTAACTGAAACTCGCGCATGTCAGAGCTGTGTGCTTACTCCGTACAGTCCCCACAGTCTTCGTGATGTAGCATTCCTTCCTTTCTACCCAGTTTTAATGCTTTCTTTCTTTGGAGCTGCTCTCCTTTAATAATGTCAGCTGGGCTCACTATTTCCTTCCCACTGTGACTCTTACACACCACAGCCTTTGCAGTATCACACAGAATAGATCATCTGTTTACATATCAGTCTCCTCAACTAAACAGGGAGCATTTGGAGGAATTTCTCATTGTTATAGTTAAGTTTCAATCTCTAAGATTAGAACCATAGACATTTGACAAATGAGAAAACTGTCAGACACGTTAAACAGCTTGCCCAGCATCTACAGAATCCTAAGACATATTTTGTTAATTCCTTTATCGAATTTTTGCATCATTTATGAAGGGACACAAAATTCCAGCACCATAAAAATCAATGTTCAAGACAAATGTTCCCTGAAATGTTCAAAAGCAACTTTTAAACAGGAAATAATTTAGAGATATGATTTATATACACTTAAACAGATTAGCTGGACTGATACTAAAAACAGTATGACTGTACTCCTTACAAGCCTATAGATATGTGACACACAATTTATCATGCTATGTGTACCCTATTCATTTGCACATAATAGTAGCAATAGTACTTAAAATACAGCAGGCATCATACCAATCCTTTTATGAAAATCAATGTATTTAATCTTTACATCACAAACATACAATTTAAAAGGTTGTTATTATGATTTCTTTTTGCAGATGAGGAATCTGATGTTTAGCAATCAAATACTTGGCTCAAACTAGTGGCAAAGCCAAGACACAAAACCAGTTTTCATTGCAACATTTGTATCAATCATTCCTTTATCTACTTTTTACTCATGGAAGTTTCCCATACAACTTCTTTTTATTTGCCATTTACTCAGACAATGCCAAAGTTACTTTACATTTTTTTTTAATAAACTGCAAAAAGGTATTGAGTTTATCCTGTAGGAGGCATCTGCCGGATTCAGTTCGGGTAAACAAGTTTGTTAAGGCCAGTATTCCTGCCCTACCATCCTCTATCACAGATAAAAAGACTTCATCACTTGTGCTGCTAAACACACAGTCTTAACAATGCTAGCCTTGAACTAGGTGTGAAGAAAAGCTCCCACAGCTCAAGGGTGATCACAAGAAGGAAGAGATGACAAGTTAATTCAAATGAAGGAAAAATAAATAACGTGCTCAGTATGAAAAAGCAACAGTTAGAAACTGCATGGAGTTTGAAATTTCATATCTTTCACAAAAGATAACCTAAAAAACCTGTAATTCATCTGCACAATTATCATCTTTGAAATGTAATCAATACTATACATAAAGTACAAAAACAAGCCTTTACCCTATGCCTACAATTCCTTTTAATGTTAAGACAAAGTACATCTATAATGTCAGTAATGTAAGATCCTACTGCAAAAATTTCACACTTCAAATCCTTTGTTTTTCTTTTCATTTTTAGAGATGTTCTTGATGTAGTAATATTCCACCTGATTACTGTATATTCTGTGTAAGCTTAGTAGCCTACAGTACCTTCCCTCAAAAAGATGATTCAGCATTTTACAGCCACTTTCAGCAACTTCAGGAGAATGTATATGCCTCTGCATTAATTCCAACACATTGAGGTATATTCCTTTGGACAACAGTATTTTTCTGAAATTAACTGCAAGATATTTTTAGAGGTTAACCATAAAGATGAAAGTACATTTTCATAATTTTGCAATCATATATAGAACATTAACACTTTAAGAAAGTACATGTAAGAATATATATAACTTAGCGATTTAAAGGTTACTAATTCTATTTCTTTAAAACACATATAATTCTCTGTATTTTCATATTTGTGAATTCTTTATTGAGGTTTCATTTTGGGTTGTTTGGAACTACTTTATCCATTTTCCCCAGGGGCATGTTATTTCTTTTCTTTTCTTTTTTTTCTTTTTGTTCCAGGGATCAAACTCAACCTCACACTTACCAAGCAAGCACTTGAGCTACCTAGTTAAATCCCTGGCCCAATCATATCATTTCAATATATGCCATTAAATGCAAAAGGATAGAAAGTACCACTGTGAAACAAAATTGTGCCATTTATTGGCACAAGGTAACAGCAAAGCTTAAGTAAACACAGACATGGTGGACAACTGAGTGGATTATATGTAGAAAAATAATTAGATTTTAGAATAAGCATTACATACTAATTTTCCTTTTACAAAAATTCTTCACTAAACACAATATTTTGCTTTGAAGTTTTCTTATAAGTATCAATTGTCTCGAAGCTTCTATATAAAGTCCAACATTATATACTGTAATTCAATGCTCTGAAGGCGGCAAAAAAGGAAAATTGGAAAGTTTCAATTTAAGTGCTCTTTAAAAAAAAAATGGTCAATCTCAAGAAGAAAAGACAGAACAAAATACAGAAATAAATAGAAGCAATCTAAATATTCTAAAATACTGCTAGATCTCAAAAGTAACATTTTTAAAACAACTAACAATGTCACACATTAAGATATAAGGAGTTTGTTACTTCGTTTGATCACCTTAGAAGTTGTAACTCTCTCTCCCAAAATAGCTAGATTCTAACCAAGGAGATACTTTAAAAGATAAAAGTTATTCTAGACCAGTGGTTTTTACACTTTAGTGTGCTTCAGATTTACCTGGAGTACTTGTTACAACACAGTTTACTGGGTGCCCATTCCAAAGTTTGTAATTCCTTAGGTTTGTATGGGGCTCTCAAATCTATATTAACTAAGTTCCCAGGAAATGCAACTGGTTCAGGGACCACATTTTAAAAACCACTGCTCTAAAGAGTAACCCAATGTGTGACTTGTATGGTAAAGACTATGGCAGGGAGAAAATTTCATCACAAAATCACTTGAGCCTTTATAAGACATTTTACACACTTACCAGACACCTAAACAATACTCTAACAATGAAGTAGAAAGAATAGAGAACTGATTTTGAAGCTACATATCAAGATTAATTCTGAACATCACTAAGGCCCAGACATCATAATAAGAAGCAGCCCAAATCTTACAAAATCATGATAGTTGTTTTGGTTGCATATCAACAGAAATTTCCAGGTTGTTAAGAATTATAGAACCAACACACTAAGCTAGGCATTGTGGAACGCCCCTGCAATCCTAGCACTGGGGAGGCTGAGGCATTAGGACTGCCATGAGTTCAAGGTCATCCTGAACTACACAGTGAGTCTAAGGTCAGCCTGAACTACAAAGACTCTGTCTCAAAATACTAAAATTAAACAAAACAAACACAAAACACCTTTGTTTCCTCTCTAAGAAGCCACATACAGAAGCAGCAAGGCCCACGATTCATTATCCAGGCTCATTTATCTGCACAGTAGAATACAGGAGATACAAGAATAGCAATTCCCTTTCCTACTCCTCCTACTCTGATTCATTACCCTGAAGGCAAGCCCTGCCTGTATCTCGGGGCCTTTGTCACACCAAGCCTTCTACTAAACTCCCACCAGAGAAGATGGGGTAGAAAAAAAGGAAGGACCGTTTTCCTCATGATCTGACCTAAACAACAGTATAAACAAACAAGCAAGCGATGTTTGCTCACCCTCCACCCAGGTTCTCCGCTAAAAGCCAGTGCTTACACTGCTCTCCATATCAGATCCATCTTTCAGTGTTTTTTGCCATTTTTCCCTCTCTAAAAATATCCTGCAAAAGCTGTCAAGTCCCTATGCTTTTATGATGAGTTTTCTCCCAATCTTTTTGGGCAGTATTTCCTGTTTATGGGGAAGGAATCTGAGCAGCTTCAAGGGTCCTTCCAAAGGAAACTTTTTCTTTTTAATCATGCTTCACTATGATATGTAATAAGAATTTCATGTAAAGGATTATTTTCAAGAAAATCTATAGCATAAAAACATCATTCTGCATAGTTTTACCAGACTTTAAAATGGTGACTTATCTCTCCAACCAGATGCATTTCTATAACATTTTGTTAAGAAAACAATAGGAAAAATACAAAAGCAATCCTTTAGTGTTTATTATAGGATCAAAAAAAAAAACCCATTAGACATAAGCTAAAAGTCTATCAATAAGAGATTTGCATAAGACAGGCTACAGACATACACAAGAAAACTATACAGCTATGAAAAGTGAAAATACGCATTTATCAACATGAAAAATATAAAATGTGATTATGGAAGGGTATAACATGATCCAATTTCTGCAAAATAATATAAAATATATTGTATATATCATGTGTGAGTACATGTATAGAAGTCCAGAAGAATATACATTGAAACACTTGTTCTTTTATCCTTTACCTGTAACTCAGCACATGCATATGTCAGTTTTATATCTATGTATTTGAATTTTTCACAATACTCAGCCTTTAGAAAAAAACATAATGTTGCCTCTGCCATTTAAAAATGTGATGTGCCCTTTACCATTTTGCTCCAAGAGCGTGGAGAGCGCAGCTGCAGATGCCTGGAGGACTTCTCTGGATGCAGTATGCATGAGCATGGCCAGCATTACCTCCCTATGAGCTGGAAACCTTTCGAAAGATTCAACAGTGATATCAGTGGTCAGCCTGGAAATAATAGGCTCAAGTCCTCAACACCACCCAATACTCTACAACAAATAAGGGCAAGGCATGTAAATAATATTTTACATCATTTCCACATACAAGGATGAATGTTCAGAAATTAATGTTTCCACATTTCTTCAAAAGCTGAGAAGCGATAAAAATACTCTGCAGATACATGAAAAGGTACTCAGAGGAAAAAAGATGAAGTGAAAAAACAGAATAATGGAAACAGGAAAAATTTTTTAGAAAGAGAAACATAAAGCTATGATCACAGATATATTTTAATATTAAGAATCTCCTATGAATTTTGAAGAATGTGTATATAAAAAACAGAAATTTATAAATTGCAACAGGAATCTGCTTTCACTTAACTTGTTTAAAAAAAAGACTAATCATTGTGGGATTATTCTGAGACTGGTTTGACATATAGTTTTCAAAAGAATCAGTTTTTCTCAAAATGGAAATGCTTAATTAAATAGCATCTGTTTCATCAATTTCCTTCTTACTGAGAGTGGATTATTATGTAAAGAGGCTGTCCAGATTCAAGATGTCAAATGTTACACTTTGAGTTTCCAAAGTAAGTTATTTGTACTTTAAGCCCCAGAGGAAACCCAGAGCAAGGCACACGTATCAGCAGCTGCCATAGAACACGACAGCTCCTGGATGAGAAGGCAATCTGATGTACAGGAAGCTTCTAATTACAGTCTGTGAGGGGAAGAATGCGGGTCCTAGGAAGCTTGCATGGCCTGCTGTCCAAAGCCTCCTCACCAGCTGAGAGCTTCAAATGACCCCCTCAGGAGAAAACAGAACCACACTGCCACACCAGGTGGGAACGCACCACAGGAGGTTTCCAACTAGATGCTGGCTAGTCACCACAGAACAGAGTCACAGATGGCTCTGTCATTCCTAACACCTGCAATGAATTAATGGGTCATTTTTACATGATCCTCCAGAAAACCGATTCGCTCTCCATGATTCACAATTCATTGAACACCTCAATCACCAATATCATGGTAATAACTCAAATATACCACCTTTTCTAACTATTGAAAGCAAGGAGATCAAACTCCTGTATACCCACTACTAATATGTAGCAACAATTAAGGCACACACACCTACTCCGAAAATATTTCTAACAGTAAAAACTGTGATCAAGGTATTTTATATGTACTGATTAAAAATATAATGAATTTCAACAGTATAAAATCAGAGCTACTGACTGGCCATCTTCATCTCCAATCCTCTGGTGTAAACCGTTCTGGTACATAAGGAGGTTATTGAGTGCCCAGCATGCGGCCTCCTGGATTGGGGCAGGAGAAAAAGAAACTTGTCAACCCAGAATGGACTAAAAACCATGGTTGTGAATGACCGGAATATTTATGAGAGTCCAACCTGCACATGCTTGTTCTTCCTGTGCCGTGTTAAGGCCCTATAACAGGCCTCCAGCCAGAACAATTTATCTTCTTCCTCCTCTTTCTCCTCCTCTTCATTCTCCTGGTTCTCATCCTTCTCCTCTAAGTCTTGATTTAAGAAAATGGTCTCAGCTTGAAAAAATGTAAAATAATACATAATTTTATATACCTAGAACTCACTGTTTGAATAAACATTCTAAATTGGTATTTTGAAATGTTATCAACAGAGTAAGGTATTCTTTAGTAGCAGCCTTGATTAATTATAAAGCAATTTTTAATATATTCTATAAGTCATAATACTCCTATTCCATTGATATATTCTATTGATAATGATAGAATGAGGAAGAAGGTACCAAAAAAAGTAATCAACCAGCAGAGGATTATTTAAAAAGATTAGCAACTCGATGTCAAAAATTAAATGAATGATGCTGAACAAAACCCTGTATGCACAGGAACATCTATACTTCATAGTTCCCTAGAAAACATTCTCTATTAGAAAAGGAATTACATTAAGACAGAAAAGGCACTTAGTGCTTCTTTCTCTGCATGCAATCCTCTTGTTATAATGTTAACATTCAACATCGAATGCACACATAAGAATTTTCTTTGCAGGGCTCATGCTTTAACTCAGTGGTAGAGCACTTGCCAAGCATGCACAAGGCCCTGGATTCAACATCCAGCACCAAACACACAAAAACAATCTTCCTTGTAAAGCTACTTACTGAGGAGCGCTAAACAGCTAAGAGCGGAGGCCTGCAAAGCGGCGTTCTCTGGGTACTGCTGCACCGCTTTCACCACAAACGTATGGACCTCATTTAATACCAGGATATTGAAAAAATTACCTAAAAGTTAATAGAAACATTATCTACATTCTCATACAAGAACTGAAACTGTGTCTAGCACATAATGGCATTCAAGTTAATAAACAGGAGTGAGTAGGCACGACCATTTTAATGACATTAAAACATGTATTTACTTTCACTGAACTATCTTAATATGATCGACTACAATTTGAAGTTTAATCCATGAAGTCATTTACATACCTTACTTATACAATAGCAATATAAGATTAAAAAATAATGTAAGTTTCTGTTATTTCACCCTTGTGGCCTTTGACTCTGTCTTGTCATTGCTTATAAAGACAATGAGACATCCATTCTCTATGACACCTACAATATTCACCATATGAAATAATTTTTCTGCTTTCTAAAAGATGGTAATCTTTTTGTCAAAACTCTCTCATCATTTAAATCTTTTGTTAAACATCTTTTTCATTTAAAGAAATACCTCTTAGAAATACCTCTTTGATCTTGCATATGGTAATCTTAGGAACAAATTGTTTACCACCACTAACCCCCACAAGGAGAAAGTCTCCTACCTAAGGTTTTATACCCAGTAATGTGAGCACCTTAACATATCATCCAAAACACCAAGTTTTCCTGAGGAAAGAATGTATACGTTAGATTCCAGCAAGATATGCCTCCTTTTTCACCATCGGTCACTAACACTCACCAAGACACCTTCTAAAAGTAAGAATAAAATCCTGTTTATCTGTAAATGTAATGAAATGATTCCTGAGACCTGGAGCCAGAAGTGAAGATACCCTCTGACATGAAAGGCCTGAAGTCCAAACTGTCTATCATTGGCCTCAAAATCCAAAGGCGGTTTAGTCAGCCACGCTCCTCTCCACCTTTATGCTCTGAGCACTCCTCAGGCCTGCGCACACCTCCTCTGGAGAGTTCTTTCAGCAAGATTCTCTCCACCCTTCCCAACCTGCCTTAAAGTGAGGCTGCCTACACTCTCATTCCCCCATTCTTATTCCATTACTAGCAGCAGCTACGGGGCCCCTGACCAGCAGGTGGCTCAGGGCAAACACAGCAAAACTGGCCTTACATTCAAATGACAGGTGAAAATACGCAAAATGTATAGAAATGATTAATTAATGTTAAATTTTCTAAGTCCATAATTACATAATCTGACAAACATGTTTCATAGTTACTGAACATTTTTAGGTTTTGGTTTTAGTTATGAAGAGGAAGTTAAAAGTTGTGTCTTTTGAAAAATAACAAATTCACTAGTAACCACAACAAACTGAAGGGATAAAAAATGTCTCCTCATCTGAAGACCAAATTGATGGCTTTTTACTTTTCACAAATGATTACAGACTGATACAAAATTATACAGGACATGATTAATTCCATGGTTTATTTAATTTCAATAATGTAATACCAAGCACTTTTGATGTGCCATTATATACCTATTTGAAAAGATCAGATTTCCAAAACAAACTACTTTTTTCTCTTGCTCATTTTTTAAAAATTTGTTTGGTTGGTTGGTTTTGGTTAGTTTCTGAGACAGGGTCTTTCTGTATAATATAGTCCAGGCTGGCCTTCCACTCACTATGTGCTATCGTTTGTGTCTGGATGGCCCCTCAAAGTCTCATTCAGTCATGGAGGGTGGGTTATGGAAGCAGCTGAATCTAGAGTTTGTGGCTGATTCATGATCTAATGCTGGGTTTGAGTGTGTGAGTGCTGTACCCACCCTAGGGCTGGTCCATCTAAGGGACAGAAAGAGGTTGGTTCTCTCTCTCTCTCTTTCTCTCTCTCTCTCTGCCTCCCTCTCCATCTCCTTGTGCTGTCTTCTACTGCCCCAGCCACCATGAACTGTTGCTCCCTCTGCCATGTGCCACCCTGCCCTGGAGCCAGCAGATTATAGACTGAAACCTCTATAAACTGTGAGCTAAATAAATCTTTCCTCCTTTAACTTTGGGTGTCAGGTATTTTGTCTCAGCAATGAGAGAAAAGTAACTAACACACTGTGTAGTCCAGGCTGATCCTGATTTCCCAGTCCCCCTGCCTCAGTCCTTTAGTGCTGGGACCACAGGCATGTGCCATGGCACCTTGGCTCCTCTTATTCATTTGAAGGAATTAAGGTGAATTCACATTTTTAATGTAATGTGTGCAAGTTGAAACTCGACTGTGGAAAGCTACAAAACATGAAACAAACAAGTGGACATTAGGCATGCTGTTCTAATAGCTAGGCTTAAGAAATCAACTTCTGAGCTATGATAAAGTGTTCTCAGATATCATCCAGTTTGTATAACTGTATCCTTCACAAAAAAATAATATATAAAAGTCTTATTTGATAAAGATAAAAAAGTATCTGGGTGTAGTGGTACACACCTATAATCCCAGCACTTGGTAAGCTGATCAAGTTCAAGCCAGCCTAAACTCCATAGTAAGACTCTGTCTCAAAACAACAGGTGGTTACCATCTTTGCAAAGAAATGCTTTGTTGTCATAGCTGAATTTTTAAATTAAAATTAAAATTTATTTTTAACTGAGGCATAAAAATTATATGTATCTATGGGGTAAATATATGTATATAATGCATAATGTTTAAACTAGGCTAAACATATCTATTCCTCCAAACATTTCTCATTTCCTCTTATTTGTCTGAGACAGGGTCTCTTGATGTAGTTCATTTTGATCCTCCTGCCTCAGCCTCCCAAATTCTGGAATTAGTGGCATGTATTACCACACCCAACATTTCCTCATTTCTTCATGCTGAAAATATCCAAACTCTTTTCTTCTAGCTTTTTGATGTATACGGTACATTGTCATTATCTCTAGTCATCTTACTGAGAAAAGAACACCAGAACTTCATATCCCTAACTAACTATAACTTAGCACCCACTGATCACCTCTCATAGCCCTCTCTTAAGACCTCACAGTTTCTGGTGACTGCAGAGGGATGCAGTAATCTAGGCTTTCACTCTGATTTTGCTCCATTTTGTACACATGTGCTTAGATAAGACACATTTTCCTAAGTCAAGGGTTCTCATATGTCAATGTGGTAATAATAACAATATCTCATATCACAGGATCATTTCATGGATCAAGATAATTATAGATATATATGTATATAAGAAACTATTTCAGAAACTATGAAAAAGTCTGCAAATATTGTTTACTCATGAGATTTCATAATATAAGAGCATTAAATAAAAGCTTATCAAGGAAACAATAAGCTGAAGCATTCCATATAAAATATACTTGTATTTTTAAAATACACTTGAATTTTAAAAAAACCATTTTAATTAAGTCAATCTGGAACACTTCCTTATTCTAAAGTCCCAAATTATACAGTGATATGATCATGACTCTACAGGTGAAAATGTAAGTTGTTACAAAGAAATCATAACAATTAGGAGATTATTTTCAAATGAATGATGATTTGTCCCCAAAGTTGTAATGATGAAAAGTTAAATTCTTATTAAAATAATCCTAATTCTGCACAAAATATCACTAGTGATCTTTGGGGGAAAGGTCATCAGAACCAACTGCTGTTAATAAACCTTCCTTTTTTCCTTTTCCTGGGGAAAAGAAAACAAAACATTTTTTTAAAAAAGGATAAAATGGAAACAAAGTTTTGTAAATAGGGTGAGGAAGATGTGTTGAGGGGAAGGGAGGGGATTAGAAAAGAAAGAGGAATCAAAACACATCAAGCACAGACACAAATTCCCTATGATGAATATGATATTATGTATACCTAAAATGTACCAATAAACTTAACAAAAAAATAATAATCCTTATTATTCACTCACTGCTCACTTTTTAATGCATTGACCCACTCATAAAAACATCAAGGAAATCAAGATGTGCACACTGGGGCAGAGTTCAACAGGGAGTTGAAACAAGAACTGACTTGGAAGCAAATGGACAGGCTGGAGGGGCCTTGTAGAAAAGCAAGAATTCTGCCACTGTAGTCACTAGTGCCTCCTCACAATGCAGGACAGGAGGACCCAGAGGTCTCCCAGCCAAGCCTGGGGCCTCACAAGATCACAAACACTCCTGGGTCAGTCTCCTGCTCTGACTCCTCACAAACATCTCAAGAGGAGCAGCTGCAATTTGGATCTTCAGGGTGCTTGGGTATTAAACACATTCACAAGGGCTGAGCTAAGGAATCAGCTTAGGAGCCCGTGAATGGATGAACGGATGAAGAAAATGCAGGTTATATATACACAATGGAGTATTACTTGATCATAAAGAAGAACATTCACAGGACATTCCAAGGAAAATAGATGGCACCACAGAGCACCATGTCACGTGAAAGAAGTCACTCGCAAAGACAAACATCATATGTTTTCTCTCCTATGTGGAAAGAAAAGAAGAGTGACAGAGAGATGAAAGTAGTAGGGAGCCTCACAGAGAAGAAGAAAAGGACAAGGGGAGAGGGAAAGGGAGGGAAAGGGTAAAGGCAGGAGGTGAGGGATCTAAGCATGTGGCATGCCTTGCCCACTGCCAGAAGGAAATCCATCAATTTGTGCAACTAATGTGCAGGAATACAGAACGAATTCACACACTGGAATTATCAGATACAGAATACAAAGTGACTATTCAATATTCTGTTTTGATAAGTTCTATAATATTCTGTATTTCCTTTGATTTAGCTATACCTGATTTGAAAGAACAACTATTGTGAAGATAACAAGATATACTACGTATTACTGTTAGCCCAGGAACCTGCTGTGAAATCCTGTACCGATTTCACTGCATTGTCTCAATTGGCTTTGTTCTGTCTTGTTCTTTTGTATTTCACTACCTTCAAAATAATAAAAAAAAAATTTTTTTAAAGTGACTGTGTACTAATTGACTAAAGAAAACAAAGGTCTTTTTAAAAGAAAAGGAGATAAACGGGGAAAACAGCAAACACCGGGCAGCCAAAAGGCAGATCTCAATGTAGAAAAGACTTTTGAAATTTACTTTTACAATGAGTAAAAGATGGATTACACCTTTCACAGAGTAGAAAGCACTAAAAGCAACGAAATATTTTAAAAAATGCTCAGTCTTATGTTCGCATAGTAACACGGCAGTAGCATTAAACAAAGAATTCAAATGTTCCTACATAGAAAATGCATAACAATTTGTGGCATATACATAAAATAGATTACTACATGCAAAAATATTTATGATTCTTATAAACCTAGCACACATTTTTTAAAACTATAGAAGACAACAGAGTATGCTTTCTTTTTGATGACATACACAGAAAAACGAGCTCACATGAACAATTTTAAGGAAACACGAAAATGTAGTAAAAGTGTATTTAGAATGGGAAAGACTCATAAAAACAACATGATGGAGAATGTTAACCTTCATGAGTAAAGGACTGCAAGGAGCATTTCCAGCCCTGGTCATACACCAATACTCAAGTTAGGTGCTGAATTCTCGGCTTTCTGCTTCACATTTTCTACATAAATTACACTTGTTCTTTTTTAGGTGTGAACTGTTACACAATTACATTTTAAGTACAGACCTAACAATAAGATACTCCATTAGAATCACTTCTTCCCCAAAAATTAACAATAAGACTTCTCTTATATTCCACAGATCTATTGTTACTACTCCTTTTAAAAGCCCATCTGTAGGATCAGGGATTTAGCTCAGTGGCATAAGTGCCAGCCTTGCAAGCGCACAGTCGTGAGTTTGATCCCCAGTACCAAGGGGGTGGGGGTGTCATCTGTATGTGACAAAAGTTTGCTGCTTTAAAGTAATTCCATCCAGTCCACATCAATATTTTACTTATTCATTAACGTAAGATACAAAAATGCTATATAGACTCACATTGTATAGCTTGTGATAATACATTAATACATAACTCACCTAATGTAAGCCTATGGAGCAAGCAGCAACTCACTTCTTGAATTTTTTCATTGCTAGGGAATGCTTTCATGGCTTCTACAACAATATTATAACATCTGACATCACCACTCATAAGGACTTCAACATTATTGCCTAAATGTAAAGAAATCATAGTTATAATAAGACAAGAATTTTCTCCTTTCAAATATAGATTGTTAAAATATAGAAGCATAATGCTTACATTTCCAAATTTAAATATCAGTTCTATTAAACAGATATGAAAATATTATGCTATCCATTGCTAATATAATGGAATATAGGACTCAGCTTTGGCATTAAGGAAAATTTTCTTTAATCCTATTTCTTGGGTTAAAACTCTAAGATAAAGAAAAAATTGGCTATTTATAAGACTAAAAATGGCCATGTATTTTTAAAACATAAATAACTATGAAGTATTTTTTAAAAACAAATTTGAAGGTCTATTTCCTAGGAGGCCAATGTGTAATGGCTTTTGCATTGGTTCTTTTCTTCCCACCACAAGGAAAGTCAAGACTATGTCACATAACGGAACTGCTAAAGTCAGCTAGGATCTATTTGCTCTATCCCAAAAGAACTGCCCGTGTAAGAGGCAAGAAAATTGAGCTTCCTTAAGGCATCTGGATAGATGTGGGAGGCACGAGGGAAGGAGAAGGGAATTACAGTATTAAAATATATGACTGAGAATCTACTGGGACAACTTGGTAAAGAGTGAGCTGAGCTGTGAACCTACATGGAGAAATTACAGCTCTGAAAAATAAAAACTCGATATGACAACCATTTTTTTTCCTTCTTTTTTTCCTAGCATAGCTGAAACTAACCATTTTCCCAAAAGTATATTTTAATGTTTACATTGTATTTCAGACACAAATTTTTAAAAAAAGCACAACTTGCAACAATAAAAGGAAACAGACTCTTAAAACAATCATCCCCTGTGCCACAGAAGTTAGGCATGATTTGCACTAAGACTGAAAGGTGAATCTTCAATTTGGAATCCGTGTTTTAAACTCTGGATTTCTTCATCTTTAACTGAAGCTTTCTTTGACCTTTATATTATGAATCAACACATTTTACCTGGAGTTATGTCTGCTGTGGGTGGAAAACAATGAATTCCAAAAGCAGCTGTCCCAAAATAAGTAAACAGTAGATAAATATAACCCAGGAAAAGTACAACAAGAATATATTCAGTTTGTGGGCAGAGATGACTTAAAGAAATACAGAAATAAGGTCATTATTATTATTCAGTCTCATCCATTTTCAAGTGTTTAATTTCCTGTGGATAAGAAAACCTTGTAACTTTATAAACATCACAAAGACATTCTTTCACAAAGGCATTTGGTTTTGAGCCTGCTGCAGTGAGGCCCTGCATCTTCAGACTGCTGTACTGATTTCCGTATTTGAAACTAAATAAATATAAACACATGTCACGCATATAAGCCTTTTGAGTCCAAGGGCTGTCAGTGATTTTAGAACACAGAGTCTACACTGGGTATGCTTTTCCTATTATTTCACTCACTTAACCCTTAAAACAACTTAACATGTATGACAATGAAAGCATTACTAGTCAAATGCATATGTATATCCTGTACAAATCCACACAAGGAATACATGCAATATGAAACTCTGTGTCAAAAAAAAAAAACAGAATCTGAAGCATATTTAGTCCATTAGCAACAACAGGTAGTGTATCCTACAAACTAATTTTTTTGATTTGTACTTTCATGTGAAAAAAATAACAAAACAAAACAAAAACCAGAAAGATTTCGAAGTGTCACTAAAATGCTCACCAAGAATCGCAATGAAGATTAAACTCTTCCATGGGACTTTCCAGGCCTTTCCTGACCTCCCTGCTTCCTTAGCCTCAGCCACTGGCACTTACCAAGCCTTGCTGCTAACAACATCAGTGAAACTAATGCATATGCTGGAAATGTGCATGCAGATACACACACACGTGTGCACACACACATGCTCACAAACCCACAGCTTCCTGAACTACCAACTTTTTTTGAATGCACTTTGCTCTCTCTTGCTCCAGTAGCTTTGCACTTGGAACAGACATTCTGCAGGCATTTCAGTTTCGTCTCACAGATCCCCACATACAAAGCTTTCCTGTCACTTAGGTCTCTGCCAAGTGATCGTGCCTCTTCTCTTTTTTTGTAGCTCTAAGTCCATCACTTGCCTTACAGTGCGTCCCAATCACCTAGGTATTTATCTGCACTGCTCCCCATTGTGCCAAGAACTCTAAAAAGGCAAGGAATGTGTTATTTTCCACTCTTGATTCCCCAGCACCAAGCCCAGTGCCAGCTGCAAAAAATATATATTAATAAATTAACAAACGAATGAATTCAGCATTCTCAAATCTCTAAAAAAATGTTTTCTAAACATGTTCGTAAAGGAGATATAGTGCAATTTTTCACATGCAAAAAGAAATCATGTATAGTGGCTACTTACAAGGAATTGCTAGAGAATGCAAACAGTGTAGTACATGAAGCACAATTTCCTCTTCACCTTTAAAATTGTTCAATGCACTTAGCAATAGCATATAATCTTTGTTCTCAACAAATTCAGTCAGTTGTTCCTCAGAAACTAAGAAATGAAAGAAAAACTATTATGTAAGTTTAAAAAATTATGTAAATCTCATTCAAAAGTAGATCTGTAATAGTTGGATGATACACAGCAAATGCAATATACTCAAATAAAAATATGTTTCTGTAAAAAGCCCTTCCTAAGAACTTTATTCTGGGAAAACAAGCTAGTGATTTGAAAACATTTTTGGTTTTACCTTATATTAATTATATTTTGAAATGCAAAGATGCCAGGTACCAAATATTCTCAGAAAAACATGATTATTTATCACAGAAAACTAGCCCGTGTCAATATACATGGCCTACTGCTAATGATAATTTCATAATACTTAAAAGGAAGGTGCTCATGGTAGACCTGCAGAGCAGCACAGCTGAATGTGTCAGTTTAAAAGGCAGGAACTTTAGCAAATAGCAACGAGTTAGACTTGGAAGCATGCCTTAATGGTTTTCTATCAGAGATTAAAAAAAAAATTGTCATCATTAATTTTCATAATTAAAATTTTTATGAAGTCAGTGAGCTCCATTTGGAATTTATTTCATTACATGGGAACCTCAAAAATATGTATAAAAAGTTGGTATACTTAGTTTGAAAATGGTGCCAACAAATATGTTAGAAAATACGGCATTTTTTGTGATCAAGGTTAATTTTATAAATTTTATAGTAATGTGTCCATATAATATAATGTGAAATCGGTTAGATTCTTTTAATTAATGAGCAAAACTATGGAACTATTTCATAGTACAGTTTCCACAGCGTATTTTCAATTTTTGAAAATTAATTTTGTGAACTTTTTTTAGTGGGGAGGGGGAGTACTGGGAATTGAACTCAGGACTTTACACTTGCCAGGCAGGCGTTTATGCTGCTGAGGTATAGTCCCAGCCTTAAACCAACTTTTTAAAAATTAACTTTATTATTACTGAGTCTCCCAGAAAAACCAGAAAATTTTCTTTTTTACATTAATAATCTAATACTCTCCATACTTCCACACTGATAATCTTTCTACTAAGTTTTTTGGGTTTTTCTTGCTGCTGATGCTGCTGCTGTTGTTGTTGTTGTTTCTGGAGATTAAATCTATGGCCTTCACACCCTCATACTGAGCTACAACCCAATTTTTTTTTTTTCTTGAAACAAGATCTTACTAAACAGCTGAGTCACCCAGGCTGGGAAACTTGTGGCTCTCCTACTATTGTCCCCCAGTGTGCTACGATTATGGACACGCAGCTCCACACCTGGACTAAGATTCTTCTTTCACCCTGCCCTGGTCCATCTGCATAGGTCCTGGACGGGCAATGCAAGGCTGGTGAGAGCAGTGATTGTCTTTCTTCATGGATAAGAATGTGCCCCTCAACTGCAATGCTGAAGATTACAAGCTTTCAAGACAACAGACCTCAAACTCTATCCCACCCAATTCTTACCAAATGGTCAGCTGCAAGATACAACATCCACATAAAATGGTCTTGGAAAATCCAAAGTTCTTTCATTCCTTGCTCACAGTAAACTATCTTCTCTAAGTGCCTTCACAGCAGGACAGGGCCCCAGGCACATGATGTTCTGACTATTAAGAGTCACTTTTGCCAAAATACATACACATTTGTGCCTTACAAAATGTGTGCACTTGTCTCATGGAGGGGGGAACCCTGGGAGGATTTTCACAGGTCTCCCACAAGTCAGACTGCTTCTCCTTCTGCGTTCACTTTTATCTCCAAAAACTTTATAACTAACAATGTTTATCTGCTCTCAAAAAGCCAAGTTTCTGGCACACCTCCTTGCAAACCATTCTTATCCAGAGTTCCTGCAGTTTTTCTCATAACGATGCAAAAAGGACTCCCAAAACCAGTACTGTAACTAGCTGTTTGCCCTCAGGCCAACTGCTGACTTCTCCAACCCATTTCCTCATCAAGCCAGTTGCAGGATTGAACACAGATTCCAACCAACTCTAAAATAACATAGAAATCACTATTATCAATCTTAGCCAATGCTGTCACAAAATACACATATGTCTTTTTTCCTAAGGGAAACTTCCTGAGTCTCCTGGTTCTTCATACTGAGCTTTTAGCATTTCTAAAAATCTCCAGTGTATGTCTCAATACCTATGCTTGGCTTCACAGTTTTATTTTCTCCTCCTTAACACCCACACAATCCAGTTTTCAAAGTGAATCTTACACTTCACAAAGCAATGAAAGAAATGCTACCACGATTGTATGATTTAAAGGCTATGAATGAAATTCACTCCATAAGAATAAGCAAGATTTATGAATTCACCCCATTATTTACCCTTGACAGACAACTCTCACTTATTAACAAATAGTATGATTTTAGATACCTTTTCCTCATCGCAATTATATCCCATATTTCCCATTACTATATATTTATCAACATTAAAATTCAACAGATTTTTAGTACCTCTCTCAAACAGCACATGTAAAGCTTTGCATCCCAGTTTCTGGACTTCATCATTGTTTGAAAATGTGTTCATGGCATCAAAAATTAACAAGAAAATATCACTTTCTTCATCCAATATCAGCAGTGTGATTTTTCCTATTATAAAGAGAAAAAAAATGTCTTCAATAAATAGCTACTATAACAGTTGGAGCATTAATTCTTATATAATGAGTACAAATGATTTGTGTGCTTTTATTTTTGATAGGCCACTTAATTTTCCAAATGGTAGCCCTGTTAAGCTTTGGGGTGTTTCTAAGTGAGGGAATTTCCCAATTCAGTTTATTCTCATTTTGATTCCCAGAAAACACATAACCTACGCTTCTTGCCCCAAACTCCTGAAACAATCAATATCTTAGCCAAAGCTAGATTCTCATCTCTGTTTCATGGGTGACACCACCATCCAATATTTTCTAAAAAAGAAACTACCAAGTTATCTTCCTTCTTCCATCCAGCCCTTCTGTTCTCCACTTAATCAACAAATAACTAATTACCAAGTCTTTCAAGAGTTATCTCCTAAGTATCTCAAAAACACTTTCCAACAAGGTCCTTCCATGCCTTTAACGTTCAGGACCCTGACATATCTCACCTACAATGCAAGCACACTGCTTTAATTTCTCTGCTTCATACAGATTTCTACCCAGTCAGTAATTCCCTGTATTCTACTTTTAAAATATAAATGTGATCCTATAATGCCCTTGCTGCCATCTCCCAAGGATTCTCTTTCTCTTTACTGCCATGAACACAATCCTTCACAAACTGACCCACGTGAATCTCATTAGACCCACATCCACATTTGTTTGTACTCCAAACATGTTAAACTCCTTGCTCATCACCAAACTTTTTTAAACATCCATTTCCACTTGCCCTTTTCTTTACCAAATTCCCAGCATAACTTGAGAAACAATGCCTATATCAATAAAAATGAAAGTGCTGGATAGAAGTGGAGGTGGCAAACACTAAGAGCAGTCACAAGACAGTCACGGGCTGAAGCACTCTGCTGGCCCACACATATCAGCAGAACCACAATTCCATGAAGTGTGTACAACCCCAGTTCAGTGATCAGAAGACTGAGGCACTGAAAGGTGAATTTGCTAAGAACGAAGAGGCACAGCTGGATTAAAACACAGACAGAGGGCTGGGGATTTAGCTCAGCGGCAAAAGTGCCTACCTGGCAAGCTTAAGGTTGTGAGTTCAATCCCTGGTACAAAATAAATAAATAAATAAATAAATAAATAAATAAATAAATAAATAAATAAATAAAAATAATAAAACACAGACAGGCCATGGCTGTGCTCTTCATTCCTACATGTCTTCTCTATGGTGGCAGTCCTTCTATCTGTATTATAGAACTTCTCTCCTTCAGTTTCAATTATTACTCCTTTAAATGCTTCAATCCATCAAGGAGCCTGTGCTGGCCACTGAAGTAGCCACTAATCGTATGTGTCCATTTAAACTCAAATTTATATTCATTAAAATAAAATTAAAATTAAGGTTCTCATATTTCCAATCTTCAAAAGCTATATAGACCTATAAAGTATAGTATTGGACGATCCAGGGACAGACCATTTTTATCACTGCAAAAAGTTACAGTGAACAGCAAACCCTGTAGAGAGCCATGTGCCCTCAGGCAAACTGCTCACTGCCCTGACCCACTCACTCCCTCATCAAGCCTGCCAGTGCTCCTAGATGGTAAGAATTTTGCCTCATCTGTCTTAGAACTCTACAACAGCCAGGATAACAGGAAGTGCCCAGTAACTATGAAATCAATTATTTAATAGGCAGACAATAAAGATGACTCACCAATCTGCCTTTTAAAAACCCATGTAAAACTCTCCTAATGGCTCACACTTCAGAATATAATGAGGGAGAAATTAATACTTTCAAAAAACATGTCAAATTTCCTAGCTGTCTGCATGTTTGAGACTTTTATATATTCCAGTATAGTGAGTCTTTTTTTTTTTTCGATTCATAAATCTTTATCTCTCTGCCCATTGCCAAGTGCAGAATGAAGACAAACAAGAGGGGAGAGGCAAGAGAGGGTGGGGGAAGAGGAGACAAAGCCCCCAAGCATAAGGACTTAAAATAAATCACTGTTAAAATGGTTAGCAGATAGTATTAAATTACATTAATAACAGGCTGTGGTGAAACGGCAGGCACTGTCCAGCCTCTCTTCCTTCACACACCAGTGTCCACTCTCGTCGTCCTCCTCTCCTAGAGCCCTCATTCACACAGCCAATGAGGACATCGGCCTCCCAGCCACAAGTTCAGCCTCCCATGCGACTCCCAGACCTCTGCAGCTCCACAAAGTTCTCCTGACTCAAAGTTCATGCCTGACATGGATGCAGACTCCTCCCAGTCCTTCCTAGTTATGTCCCCAAAGAGTAGAATCTTTCTTTTAGAACTTCTGTGACCTCAAGCAACCATCACAGCGATGGCCACAGCCTCCGCACCCCCTCAGTATTGTTTATTGAAGTTCTTTATCCTCCAGAGAGAAGTTTCCCCAAGCAAAGAAGTCAACACACGCAAATAGCAGCTGAAGCAACTCCTCTCTGCCTCAGTGTTTTTCCCCTAAAACACTGAAATTAAAATGCCTATCTCAAAGGAGGTTTGGAGGATTACGTATCAAAAAGCACATGAAACTTTTTACTTGTGAATTCTGACATCTAGCAAGCAGTCAGGAAGTAGTGCTATGTACTTTTAAAATATTGCTATTATAGCATACCCTAGAACATACATTACAGAAAACATATCAAAGATGTACATGGAGAAAGATACAATAATGGCAAGGGCATGGCTGGCCACCAAGCTAGTGGGAAAGGAAATATAGGGCCACATTTTGGGAGCAAAGCTGGGGCTAGGAATAAAGATTTGGGAACAGCATATAAAAGGTAATATTTAAAACCAAGGTACTGGTCAGGAGGCACACACCTGAAATTTCCAGCACTCAGGAGGCAGAGGCAGAAGGATCAGCATGAGTTCAAGGCCAGCCTGAGCCATAAAGTGACTTCAAGGCCAGTATGAACTACATAGTGTGATTCTGTCTTTAAATAAATAAATAAATAAATAAATAAACCAAGATATTGGGTGAGAATTTTGTGAGGTAATGTATAGAGAAAAAGGATGAAGATAGAAACAAAAAAATTTTTGAAACTCACTGATATTTAGCTTATATTATGCTGATTCCAATAAAATTGAAATGCATTAATAAATTTTAAATATTTTTAATTGAGTCAACATTAAAAAATACATGTGTATTACCTGAAGTTAGGAGAAGATCTAAGGCCTTCAGTCCAACTGTTGACAGGTTTACATTGGCATGATGAACCGCTAGCATTTTAAGAATCAGTCTGGAGTTAAAAACAGAAATCAGATAAGAACAAAAGGTTACACTCCTAGGTTTTGCAATATCTAAATGATATTTAGATACTGCTTTTCACTCACTTATACTTTTATCATTTTCATTGTATTTGTTTCCCTATAGTGAAGTTCATGTATTTTCATTTTCCTAAAAACTTAAACCTGGCTTACAAAAATTGATAGGTTGGCTGCAGTGTGACTCAGTGGTAGATAGAGCACTTGCTGAGCATGGGAGGCCTTGGGTTCGATCCCCAGCACCAGAGAGAAAGATGGACGAAAGGCGAGAGGAAGGGAGTGACACAGAGACAGGATATTAATTACCTTGATTATAGCAAATATTTCACATACATATCAACTTGTAAACCATATATACATACATGCTATTTTGAATTGTCAATTGTATTTCAATAAAGTAGAGGGAAAAACGACAAGACGAAACTTAGGCTGGGGCTGCAGCTCAGAGTTAGAATGCTTGGTTCATATATGTAAGACCTTGCATACAATCTCCAGCAATGGAAAAAGGAAAAATAAGAAACACATTAAAAAAAAATCTGAATCAGAATTATTGAGTCTCAATAGAAAATTCATAAACACAGTTTATTTTCTTCTAAATATTCATATTCAGTTACTATTTTCACCCAACTACATACACAAAATATCAAGAAGAGTCAACATAAAGTCCATTGTTGTATGCAATGAACACTTATGAATTACACGTATGTTGAGATACTAACATATAGAAAGATCTAATCAGGATGTAGTTTATATCTATGAATTTAAATATTTAAGTTACTGATTTTTACTATTTTGTAAGAGAAAATAATATTTTACATTAAAGAACCAATCACATAATAGCATTGGATTAGTTAAAATTCCTGAACATTGAATCTGTTTTATCAGCCCCAAAATGTAATCTTTAGTCTTTTCCTACCCAGTGACATTTGGCTTTACATTGTTGGGAGATGAGAGAGCAAGTGACACCTACAGCTTTGTCTGAACTCAAGAAATTTGGTATAGGACCTGCGGTTGGCAAGGAGAATGGAGATTCCTTCTCTACCGTCTGTTAATTCTCCTCCTATCATCTCTGCACCATCTTCACCATTCTCCACACCACCACCATAGAAGAAATTTCTTTCTTGATATTGTAAATCTTTAGAGGAAAAGGGGCCTTGAATACAGGGAAATATCTTCTACAATAAATGCCTGCAAGGACTGCTACACAGTAGACAGCCTTGCATCTACTCTGTTGCCAACTCAGTCACTTCTGTCTTAGAGCAGATTAAATAATTAATGGATGAAAGATGAACAACTGAATGCATGACTGAATGAATAATATTCCCTGTAGAAATATTTGTTATTAACATAGACAGTTGGTTTGTACTGGACTATGACTCGGATGTTCCAACACTCCTCGAAGTTACAGATTGACTAATCTTTGGGAATATTACAAATTTTCAAACAAACCAAGAGACATTTAGTTACCCTTACTAACTACAGACATACCATATTTGAGTAATTCCTGACTAAATGTGATAGACCCAATTCTCAGAATTTCACAGATGTGTGTAAAGATTAATAACATAGATTAATTATAAATATGCTTTTCTCAAGACATAACCTTGTGACAGTAGAAACTAAAGAAGCAACACATTTGTCAAAACTAGAAATATGTAAGAACACTAAGAACTGATATTTAGTTTTATTGAGCAAACCAAACTTACTAATGCAAAATGTTCTATTCATATCAATATTTGTGAATAAAATATACTCATTTATGAAAATACATAGCTCTATTTTTTCTAAATCTGCAACCATCTTTGATACTAAACAACAACACAATGGTGTAAAATTTAGTTTTGCATACATTTATTTGTCTCAAGCAATATACCATTAGAAGCAAAATGTATTCAAATTTGCATTCTGTGTCGCAAAGAAAAGTGATATTAGGTACTGAGAAAATTTATAGTTAATGGTAGGAGATAATTTTTAAGTATCAAATGATTAAGTTATAAAAAGGACTTTCCTTGAAACAATTTTTTCTCTCAGTAACCCTTTCTTTTAACTAATTATAAATGAAAAGCTATCTCATTTAAAAAGTCACTATGCTGCAAATTGCAAAAACCATAACCAACAAAATAGCTGTCAAGCTTTAGCTACAGATGTGCCAAAAGGTACTTTCCCCTTTTTTCTTCTTCTTGAAAGCCATAGTTCAAATTCACTAAATATATATAGATATATATATACATATATGAATACATATATACCAACTAAAGATGGTAAAGCATAAACTTTTAAATTACTGCTTACAGAATTAAATTTACAGTTCTTACATTTCAAGAACTAGTTCTTTGTATTGGTTCCATTATTGGAAAGCACATAAATAAATAAATAAATAACACAAAAAATTTTTCTTGGTTTGAATCCTTAAACTGTCATCAAAAAATCTACAAATAAACCAATTATATAACTGTAGGGTTATATTATTAAAATAATATCATTTGACATTTTACCACCAATGTTAATTTTCTAATTTAAACTTCTGAGTTTAAAGCTCCTAAAAATGCAAACTACTGATCCAAAGAAAAAAAATCTGTATTTGGAAAGAATTTACCCTGGTTGGAAATATAACATATAAAGGGAAAGGTTGTCATGCATGTAGATAAATATTCAATGCAATTTGGTTTTACACATCTGCCATACTCACTGGTGTATACCGAGGACTTCCCAATCATTTCCAATATCCTGGGGACCCATTAAGCTTCGCATTGTACCTGGACAGACCTCTATTAATTTGCACAGAAGTGACCAACCCACCTAAAAGCAAGAAAGGCAAATATTTTAAAGGATGTTACTGGAACATATTCATTCAAACATGATCACTCCCTCCTTAGAAAATAATTTTAAATAATTATTTTAAAATAAGAATATCCTAACATACGTAACTGAGAAACAAACACAAACAATATTCTTAGAATCCATATTGATCTAAAAACATACTACAAGGGCATACAAAAATACTATAACATTTCTAACTGATGAAGAAAATATATACACTTATTATCTAAATAAAGCTAAACTACAAAAATTTAGAGGTCAAACTAAAATCATTAACTGCAAGAAGAGCTACACTCCCATCTCAGTTCTTTTTAAACAGATATGTACCAGAATCTCTTCCAATTATTTAGGATTTTAATGATGGGGAATAAAATGTGCCTGCAATGGAGAATTAGGGAAAGTTAGAGATTTTAGTGGCAACACGTAAATTATTAGAAATCACTGCTCCTCGTATTATGGGGTTAGACTAATACTGGCAAAAGAAATGGCACTGTAACGTGACTGAATCTACTCTGTGACAGGAAAAGACAATGGGCAGTATAATATAGAAGGGAATTAGAATTCCTCAGTGTCCCCCTTATATTTCTTTAGAGTGTGTAACTTTGAACCAGTGAGGTCTAGAAATCACAAATGTCCTTAGGTTCTTTCACATTTCCAAGTGGAAAATAGACTTATTGTACATTTCAAATACATCTTAATTCATGCCAACTTGAAAAAGTGGTCCTTTACTCTAAAACAAACAAACAAAAAAAAAGGTCTTGACTCCAAACCAGAGATTAAATTCCACCCACTCTTCCCACTGTATAAAGTGTCTAAATTTACAGTATCTTCAATTCTATATTAGAGGGCTATACTTGAGATGGTCAGGAAAGAAACAAAGAAAAAAGAAAATGCTTGTAAATGTAGCATCTCTGAGTAAAGAAAAAGTGTCTAAGTATAATATGTGGTAAACACCAATATAATATAAATCCTGAAAGCAGGCTTTGCCAGGAGCTAGAGTTATACATAGAAAGATACAATATGGGAGAAGTAGGACTTGAGTCAGATTGCAAAAGACCTTCTAAAACTGATTAGTTGTGAGGAAAGCACTAAATGGTAATAGAAAGAAAGGAAGGAAGGAAGGAAGGAAGGAAGGAAGGAAGGAAGGAAGGAAGAAAGAAAGAAAGAAAGAAAGAAAGAAAGAAAGAAAGAAAGAAAGAAAGAAAGAAAGAAAGAAAGTACCACAAGGAAAGGATCTGTTGACAAGTAAGATGTGATGCATATTAAAAAAAAGAAAGACGGGATACATAAGTGGAGTTGAATGATACAGAGCTGAATGACAGAGCAATGAATTTATGTGCATTCAACAGACAAATAACGAGGATTAAACAAGAAGTAGTTCGTAAAGATAACCATCTACAAGATCTCTTTACAATATTTATAGAGGGATATCTTTATAGTGTTATTTTTCAAATTAAGCATGAATTGCTTTACTTTGTCACTACTGCCTTTTATATAAGTCCAAATCAGTTTAAAAGGCAGCAATTTCTAACAGCTATTTTTACATCTATTTAAATAGGACATCCTCCCTCACGGAAGCTGTCATAGAAACTAGCTATTTTTGAGCTTTCATAAAATATATTGAGACACCCACCTCACCATGTATTTAAGAAAACAGCATTCTGAAGAGTTTTCAGTAGTGAAAAAAAAAAAATCACACAGGATGCTAAACTCATGTCTGTACCTGCACAGCTGACTCAAGGAGAAAACCTGTTTTGTTTGGGTTGGTAAAGCAGCAGCATCAATGACTGCCTTGCAAAAAGATTGAAGCAACTGAGTTCACAGCGCTATGTGGTGTCTCCAGGATTAAATGCAACTGTAGCAGCAAAACACAGGTCAGAGCTGTTCCATTCATCTCTTCAGCTGAAAACTTATCTTTCAAAGTCGTTTCTCATCCTGCATGCCTCACATTTAATTAGTAGCTTTGCTTTTTTATAATCTCTCTATAAACTCAAGCATCTAATGCACATGAGAAAGCCAAGGGGTCAAAGCAAATGTAGCCACCCTCAGTTATTTTGCTGTCCTTCAAAGGCTGAAACCGTATGGGGAAATGTAAAACTGAGGGGGAGAGAAAATGATTGGCAGGAAGAAAAAAGTAAACAGCAGCTAGTCTAACAATTCTCTAAAGGTTGTCATTTACTAAGAAGCATTAATATTAAAATATTATGAAAAGAAAAACTCAGGCTCTGGAAATATGTTTAACGACTTCAGGGAACAAACTTCAACATTTACTTTTGAAAAGTAATTTACCATAACTCCTTATATTCATCAAGAGTTTTTAATTGGGCACTTCCAGCTAACTGAACATATGAACCATTAAAGAATAGCCATACTAATTACTACTAATTGAAGAAATGTAAAGGAAAAAATTACTTTCAATTGGACTTTCAAACTATCTAGAGAAAGAGATCCTTTTCTACATCCTACTGATAAAACCAAAGATAATTAAAATCGCTATACCACAGTATTCCTAACAAACCACTGTACTTTTTACTTTCATATGTAAAAACCTTGTGAACTCAGCTGCTAGTGGTCTGTATGATGGAAAGGCATTTTGCAGGTGTGAGAAAACTTGAGTTCTGACTTCACAAGCTCTCTGATCCTCAAAAACACTACATATTATGCCACTATCAGGGTAAAATATCTGGTAAAACTTCTGTGAGGGCAGTGAGATTCCAGGGAGAATTGAATGGTATAGACACATATGATTTACAGATATACACACACATGATGCTGGAACTAGTAAGTCTATTTCATTAATGTATAGAACAAAAGGATGCTTCCTTATTTTCTAGCGCATTTTGTCTCTGAACCGCTCTGAACAAGGATTGTGAGCGGCATTTCTAACTACTCCAGACAAATTCAGTGCCTCAGCATGAGAAGTTTCTACAATTTAATAATTATGGGAGCTGGGGCATAACTCAGTAGTAGAATGCCTGCTTAACAGGTTCAAGGGTCAAGGTTCAATGCCCAGCACTGAAAACATAAAAGTTGAATATGTTTGAGGCCCTGCTGGGTTTTTCTGTCTGGCATGGTCTGTCGGATTCTGTAGACCAAAGCTTACCCAGGGACCAATTGCCCTGACCAGAACGAAGGCAGCAGGCCCTGTCCAATGCACATCTTTGGAACACAAAGCAGAGGCAAAGGAGAAGGGTGATGCGGGTGGAGACACGACAAGCTAGTGGGTGGAAAGCCATTTTGATTCAACAGGTGGCATTCTGACTTTGAGTGCTAAAAAGAATAGTGCTTTTATGATTCCTCTCCCTTTTCTTGATTTTGTTTGTAAGCAGCATGAAAATCTATAGTCAAATAAGAAATATTTCACTGTTGAAGAAAAAGAAATGGATTTATTCCAGATATAAAAGTCTTGATCTCAAGGAAACAAGATAATGTTCACCAACACTAGACAGAATTAGATACAGAGATACTATAAAGATAAAAAGAGATGGGTACCTAAAACAGAGATCGAGATAGTCCTTACCTCTGTCTAGCTTCGTGAATATTAAGAAATATTGGTTTAAAGAAAGAAAGAACCATAAACCTTCTGACTGCACCTCCATGGAGTTCAAACTCATTCTCTTTCTCTGAGTGTTTAGCATGCAGATGACAAAATTAATTTCAGTTCCTCAAATCTCAGTCCTCTGAAGGAAATTATCAACTTAGGTAGAAATTTTGCCTTGACTTTAAATCATCCTTAATTATCATCTTACGGTTGCTTTTAAATATAACCATGGTACTTATTTCTGGATTTCCTATGGATGTACACCTTTACAACCATATGACACAGTGGCAAAGTAAAAATTTAAACCCTAGGGAAACCATAAAGCATCACTCTTTTTAGATTATACTACAAGGTATACTATAACTGAACAAAGGTTGAAATCTGTCTTCAAACAAAGAAGGTGAAACCTAGGAGAGTTTGCCAGTTACTTAATTGTGTTTTATTACTATTAATCATTCCCCTTCCCCAAACTATTCACAATAGTATGCTATGTAGGCCACGCTGTTCAGTGGGAAGATTCTTAGAATAGCTGGGTCTAAACACTAATGAACTCATCCTGCCAATAACAGAACCAAACCTCAACCTATTTTTACTCCGCTCCCACTGCTATCCATATTCTCAGTTTTATAAAGTGATTTCTAAAAGACAGTCAGGGGCCACGCGGTGGGTCCTTTTACTCCGTTGACTGCCTATGGATTTGAGGTTTCCAACCTAAAACCACAGTCAGGGCTTGGTCAGACCAAGTCTCAAGAAAATAACCATTCATTCAGAGCATATCTGCAAGGACAGCTTATCTTCCCAAACAGAAGGGCAAATGTGTGCAGCGGAAGCAGTCCTTTACCTGCTGTACACTGGCCACTGTCATATAGGAGTCCAAGACGATCAACAGAGGCACGTGGAAATTTTTGCCTTCAAACAACTTGGAGGCTGGAAAACAAGGGTTAGAGGAAAAGACGCAAATTTTCACCACCCACAGCACCCTCCTTTTCAGTGTGCGAGGGAGAAGCTGAAAAGGTGAGCCCAGGTCTTCCTGTAGTTCTCAGCACCTCCTTGGCCCTAAGAAAAGCAAAAGGGAGCTGCAGCTTTGCACAGCCAGGGTCTGAGCAGCCAGGAGGGTCAGAGAGAAAGTTTGCGGGAGTGGGGAGGGGCCGAGGGGGACACTGCCAGCCAGGGATTACCGTGCTCCGAGTAGGTGAACACCAGCATGTCCTCCAGGATTTGGACCAGCGTGTCTATCTGCTTTCCTTCCTGGACGTTGTTCAGTCTGACTATCAACTTCTTCAGAGTTTCCTCGTCCTCGTCCTCGCACCCCTGAGAGCTGCCACTGGCCATGGTGGGCGCCGTGGGGAGGGGACGCGGGAGGAGACCGCCGCAGCTCCCGGACACACAGCTCCCCGCGCGCAGCCAGCGCCGCCGCGTCCCGGGGCATCCGCGTCCCGCCCCAAGCCCGCCCTCTCGGCCGCCGCCCCACGCAGGCCCGGCCCGGCTGGGCTCGGCTCGGCGGCGTCAGGGAGCTCGGCCGGGCCGCACGTTACTGCGCCCGGTACGGTGACCGCGACCGCCTCTGCGACCAGGGGCGGCGCCACCTCCTCCGACCGCAGTCCGGGACGCACAGGAAACAGCCGAGTGCCCAGGCCCGAGTGCGCAGTGGCGCGGAGGAGGCCCCAGAGCCCGCCAGGCCCACGAGGCCTGGAAACCGCGAGAAGAAAAAAACGAAAGCGGCGATCTCCAGATCTAAGAATAGAAATCGGGGCCTTGGGAAGAAGAGGACGCCGCCCAGCTGGCCCCTCTTAGGAAAACACTGAGTAGAGTTCCCCCTATAGGGAGATGAGTAATCCCCCCCAAAGTAGGCACAATCTGAAGGTGCCCAGCTACTTTCTTTTCAGTCATTATGATGACTTTTGGAGAGGGAGAAATAAAGTGTATTTCCCTGTTATCTAAAGCTGTTAGATAACAAAAGCCCACCAAAGTAACTTTTGAAAATGCTGTTTGCCCTAGCAGTATCTTGAGAGTTAGGACACACCAAGAAATAGTTGGTTCTTGGTACCCTTAGAGCTAAGACAAAGAAGGGGTCAAAGAAACAGGGAAAAAGCACTCCTAAATACAGCTCTATTGTATTCAGAATTTCTTGTGAGTGTGGATGTATTGGCCTCCAAAGTTAAAAAGGCTGGAGCAGGGCCTGTTGCAGGAGATGTAGCTCCCTGGTAGAGCAATGGCATGATATGCTGGCCTGCAAAAGGCTCTAGGTGGGATTCCTTGCATGGCAAAATAACAACAAGAACAATAAATAATTTTAAAGTACGTTCCAAAATGATGTGCTTTTGAGGAAGAAAAACTTCAGAAAGAACCCCATAGACAAGGATTAGGGAGACATGATCTATTGGCTTAAGATATCTGTCCTCAAAATCATCTACAGAGGACAAGATTAAACTGGAATTTAGAGTCAGGCCTGGTGGCTCACACCTGTAACCCCGGAAAAAGTTCTCCAATTCTAGCCCAACCTGAGAAATTTAGCGATTTAGCAAGACCTACTTTAAAATTAAAAAAAGAAACATGGACTGGAGTTGTAGCTGCGTGAAGGACTTCTAGTTCATGCCCCATTCCAAGGGTTTTCAGTAAACACTGGAATTTAGTACTTCACAATTTTTAGTATTTTTTTCCTCATTTGTAAACCTCATGCTCGTGACAATTTTGAAGTTGATAAGACTGTGACCATGCTCCCTTTTACTAGTGAGGCAGAAGGTTTGAAGTAGCAAGTGGAGCACTTTCCTGGAGTCACAGGTAGGCAATAGAGAGTCTGGATTGAACCACCTCAGCTGACAGCAGTTTAAATTCTTGGCAGTGTTCTGCTTCCTTGAGAACAAGTGAGCTATGTATTACATCAATAAAGGAACAAATTCAGTCTCAACATACTGAGAATGTTGGTTGTAAAAGTCTTTTAGTTTTTACAAAGCCATACTAAAATGTCTACAGTTGAAACGAAGCCAAATAAAATGATGAGATGGTTAAATTTGCTTCAAAGTACTCCATTGGTGGAGGAAAGGGTAAAATGGGTGCAAATAGAGAGGAAAAAATAACTTTGGAATTGATCATTGTTGAAGATGAGGGAGAAGCTATGTGACCTACTATACAATTCTCTCACTATCATTTTCCATAATGGAAAGAAAAAACAATTTGCAACTATATGACCTTTACCACATCTGTGGTACATCCTCTCCTAAGTGAATTCTGAGTTAATTTCAGCTTCTGACTGTAGGCATTCTCCTTCCCATGTTCTTCTTCCTGTCCCTTTGCACCTGTTTCTTCCTTGCTACTACCTGGCAAGTCACTGAAATCTGCCTCTCTTCCAAAGACAGCAAAAAAATGAATTTAAGAAAAAGGTGTCTTCTCATTCCCTCAATGTATTCATGCATCTATTATCTACTTACTATGTGATATTGACTAGACTTTGAGTTGCCAGTGGCAATGGTTGGATATGAATTTTCTGTTGGAAATATTCACCCATGAATTGCTATGCTAGTAGGGAAGGGTACCCTGGGAGCTTCTAAAAATGTTTAATTGATGCAGTAAAGTCCCATCTTATCAGCTCTCCTGAGAGTTAACAAAACAGAAAAGGAAGGCTACAGGCAGACTTTCAAGATTCAGGCAGTGTTTGGTGGAAAATAAAATGGTGCCAAAACATTTGGCCATCTTCCTGGGAAAAAAAGAAACAAAACTGACAGTAATTACAGTATACACCAAAACAAACTCCAGAAGGATTACAAAGTTAGCTAAAAATAACTTTAAGAAGAAAATATAAGTTAATAGTTATTTAATTGTGGTTTGAGGAAACAAAAGACATAGAAGATTGATATGTTGATAATATGTGACTTCCTAAAATCCTAAAATTTAAGGTTTCTGCCATCAAAGAATGTAGGGTGTATGAATACATCAATTAGCCTTAATTTTAAAATTTTCATAAATCCCTGGGGCAGGCAGTCCTCCACGTGTATGCCATAAGAAAAAATGGGATTAAGATTTTGAATAGAAAACTCACCATGAGTGAACAATAAGAAAAATGTCCATCTTTATATAAAATCTTTAAATTAAAAAAGTATTTATATACTTCAGTGACACCCTGATAGGACAATATAAAAAGAACTATTATAAATCATAAGGTAATAAAAGTTTCCAAATATGCAAAAGATATAAAAGACAGGTCACAGAAAAGGAAATGCAATAAACTTAATAAAACATTTAGTATATGTGCTGCTAAAGTGAGCAGAACCTAGTAAAATTTTTAAAAATGATCAACTTCACTACTAATCAAGGAAATATAAATTAAAGCCCAGATAAGATGCTATTTCATATCCTTGAATTAAATCAAAATTTAGTCTGATTATACCAATTATTGTCTGGGATGTAAAGCAACCGAAGTACTATTTGTACTGAACTGGTAACAGTGTAAATTGAAAAAATCACTTTGGAGGGCAACATGACAATGTCTAATAAAGCTGAAATGTATCGACAGAAAGACCCTACACTTTCACTCAAAGGATAATACTTTGCTAAATGTTATAAGGATATCCATAAAACAACATTAATACATTGTGTTGTACTAATAGTCAAAATGGAATCCACTTGAATAGTCATCAACCATTAGGTTGCATATATTCATAAAGTGAACTTGTATTAATTGTGGATATTAGATTAGAATTCTGTGTGCCAAATGACTAAATAAAAATATAATTCTGGGCTTTAAAAAAGTTATTATGAAATGCTTATGTCATGTCTTGCTTACTTTCTTTCTCATTGTTGAGACAAAGTAACTAACATCCAAAATTAGGGAAGGAAAGATTTATTTCTTACAATTTTGGAAGTTTCAGTCCATACTCAGGGTAGTATGGTGGAGCCACCATTCATGGCCCCCACAAAACAGCAAGAATGAACCATGCAAAAGGAAAAAAGACATGCTTTCTTCCTGTCCTTACACTGTATGTTGGCTCCACCCTTGGGCAAGAGTAGCACTCACACCACCAATCCCAGTGTAGACAATGAATCAATCACAAATACTGGATTCAACCACTTCCATGATTATATGAGGCTTAAGGGGAGCCATTCAAACACAAACCACAACATTCTCCCCTGTCCCCCAAAAACTCCTTTATGCAAAAGACATTTATGCACATCCTTTATGCAAAAGACATTTAGTCCATCTTCAAGAGTTGCCCAAGTCCTAATACTTTCAGCATTGCTGAAAAGTCCAAGTCCCAAGTCTCTTCCAAGATCTAACACAAACCCTACCTGCAAGTCCCTGTATAAATGAAAACAAAATTAAACACATCCAACATACAATGGCACAAGATAAACATTACCATTCCAAAAGTTACAAACAGGAATATAAAGCTTTGGAACCAAAGCAACTCCAAAATCCAGCAGAGCAAACATTAAGTCCTGATGTTCCATGCTCAGCATCTGAAGAAATCTGGTTGTGAGCTCCAAAACGCTTGGGTGATTCTACTCCCATGGCACTTCTATGGATTTCCCCTCCCACAACTTCTCAAGTCCATTCTGCTCAGTCTTTGCAGCTTTCCTTGGATAATCACATTCCTGGCTCTTCTAAACTTTTGGGGTCTCCACATCCCCTTTGACATCACACAGCTTCACATACTGCCCTCTCAGGAGCACACTTCTTGGCCTCCCAGGCCTTCTGAAATCAGAGTGGAAGTTGCCTTAACCTCAGAACTCATACATTCTCCATTGGCCTAAAACCAGCACCATGTGGATGCTGCCAAGGTCCACTGCCAGCTGGAGCAGTAGCCAGGCCTTCCTCTCTCTTGGCTGTAGGGGGTTGAGTGCTTGGATCACTGAGCTCTCTGAACCTGATTGTAAGGAACAGTTTCTCTATGCTGCTGCCATTCTGGAATCTAGTGCACTACCACCGTTTTGCAGTATCCTGGAACCTGGAACATGGTGCTCTGTGGCTTTCTCCTCTGAGCAAAATCTTTCATTTTTGCAGTTTTGAGGCTGCAAAAGGTGGAGAACTGCTGCTTCCCAGGGTGCCCCCAGACCATCTTTTTTATTTCTTTGTTCCTTCTTAGTAGTCGAGGTCTCAGCTCTATTTTACAGTCCACAGTTTCACATTTTAAATCATCATGCTGGGCTCTTTCCCCTTGATTCACAACATAAATCTGGCTAAAAACCCCCAACAATAGCCATCCCACCACTTCAACATTAGACTGCCTTGAAATTTCTTTTGCCAGATTAATCAGTTGACCATCCTTAATCTCAGTCTCAGGCAAAGTCTTTGGACATGAGCAAAATGCAGACAAACTTTATGCCAAGCCATAACACACATAGTGTGGAGTCCAACAACTGTTGCTGTCCTTCTTCCCAGCAGAAACCTCCTGAACTCTGACCAGAATCTCCCCTACAGAACAGCCTAAGCTGTTCCAGCTCTATGCATTTGGGTGACATCTTTGAACCTTTCTGAACTCTTCCCAAAAGCCACTACCAAAGGCTCTTGAACCACATGGTGAGGTATAGTCATAGCAACAACCCCACTCCTGGTACCAAATTCTGTCTTGGTTACTTTTCTCTCATTGTTGAGACAAAATACCTGACACCCAAAACTAGGGAAGGAAAGGTTTAATTCTTATAATTTTGGAGGTTTCAGTCCATACTCAGCTGGCTCTAAGGTATGGTGGCATGATGGGACCACTGCTCATGGTCCTAACAAAACAACAAGAATGAACCATGCAAAAAGAAAGAAGACATGCCTTTTTCTTCTTCTATTTTTTTTTTTTTTTTGGCATGCCTTCTTCTTGCTCTTACATCGTATGTCAGCTCCATCCCTGGGCGAGTGTAGCACTCACACCACCAATTCCAGCACTTGACAATAAACCAATTATGAATGCTGGATTCATCCACATCCATGATTGCATGAGACTTGGAGGGAGCCATCTAAATACAAACCATAACATGTCACAGTATCAATACTTTATTACTTTAAAATATGTAAGATTGCATATACTTTAGGGATATATAAGTATGTAGTTAAAACATAAAACTTGGTGGAGGTAGGAGACTCACTGTAAGATTGAGGCCTACCTGGGTTATGTAGTGAGTTCTAGGCCAGTGTGAACTACACAGAAAGACCCTGTATCAATAAATAAATATTATATCTGGGAATAATACCTACCAAATTCTAGTTAGTAGTTACCTCATGAAAAAAAAAGCAGAAATGCATCTAGAAAGAATACATTGGAGGCTACAGTTGCATCCATGATATTTTTCCTTAAGGTTGTTGTTGGGAATTCATTATACTATTACTATTCTGTATTTCTAACCTAAACAGGACCACATGATCCAGGGTTCTCAGACTTCCAGTACACTTTTTTTCTATCATTTGTTGTTCTTAGGTAAGTTTCAATAAACCCAACAGAAGCTATCTAATCACTGAGCTTACACCTCCTTTTTCCCTTCCATGCCTTATATAAACTGAAGGCAACATTTTTTTCTGATTTTGGAACAAGAGATAAAAATTTCAACTACACTTGAGATGTGATATTTTCTTCATATCAGGTGAAATAATCTCTCATTAAAGCCATAATTTATTCTGAAATTAGAACAGCAGACTGTTTGCAGCCTTCATGCTTGTTTTCCTTGGGAAAGTAGTCTCCAGAAATTACATGTCAATATTAAATTTTAGTTTTTAAAATGTGTAAAGCCATGTGAATACTAAGAGTACTGAAGAGAAATGAAGTAGTGCTGAGACCAACCCAATGTCCATTACATGTTACATTACAAATATTTTGGTCATTGCTTTAATGCTTAGAACATATTATAGGTGACCAATAATTATTTCTTGGATTAAATTAAATAAAATTATTATTGATGATATTTAATATCTAATGGTAAAATAATGTTAAGAATAAAAAATGATGACTGTTATATTATTGGAAACAACACAAAGTTTCTTTCTAGAAGAAACATTATTTTTTATGTCAATAATTAAATGAGGTCTTCAGAACATGGTTTCATAACCCTACCAAAGATAGTTATAAAATAAAGATACATACATGCTTACTTTCCAAATCAAGTCATTCATTATATAATCCTTTGCCTCTGGTACTAGGGTTTCAGTAAAATTTGGATGTGTCTTCTACTATCTTAAGTGGATAATTTTAATTAAGCCTATTATTAGAAGTGTACTTTTTCTGGAGTATTTAAGTTTCTGTTTGTTTAGAGTACTTTTTTAATTAATAAGGCAAATTTTCAGTATAAAACAAGCTCTTGGATCAGAGTGTACCTCAGTGGTAGAGCACTAGCTTAGGGCAAGGCTCCATTTTCAATCCCTAGCACCACACATGCATGCGCATGCACACACACACACACACACACACACACACACGGCTCTTCCAGCATATTTACAGTGTATTTAGTTGGTAGGCCAACAACACTTGTGGACCTAACCATGTGCAAGCTCTGCTCTCTGTGTTGGGAGGCCAAAAGAATAGTGATGGAATCATTCTGCATACTGAGGAAGGAAGAGAGGAGACCCCAAAAATCTAAGGGGTGAAAGAGGAAGAAGATTTCAGGAGGTATGGAAAGAGGGTGAAAGGAAAAAGAAAAGAATGCAGACAGATCCTTAAAATGGGAAGTGTGCATCAGTAAGGTTAGAAGCAGGAAGGACTGAGAAATCCCCTTAGGATTAGGTAACGGGGTGCCTCCCTGACAGTCCAGTGCACAGTGGCAAGCACTGAAGCCAGAGCACTGTCCATCACTGAGCTGTGAATGGCAGTGAGCAAGTACTTTGTGAACTCTTTGGTCTTTTGGATATTAATGAAATGCTATTTTTCACATTTTAAGTAATTTTGAGAAGAGATTTTCTGAATCTACTTTTGATATCTTATTATTATTTCCACATTAAAGTGTCATCTTTTCCCAAAATTAAGAAGTGTATCTTCTTAACTACAAGCAACAATCTGCTAAAAGGCAAATAAATTGCTACCAACATTTGGAAAATGTATTGGTCTTACTGCATAGCAGAAAAAGAGTGTTAAACTAAAAGAGAAAAATGTTGATATTTTGCCCTCCATGATAAGGCTATGTTGTTTTTGGTAGCCAGACACCTGAACTACAGAGAAGAAATCCCAACCTGCATAAAAACTTAGGAAAAATTGATGGATACAAGCAATAAAAGCAAATAAAACCAAAAGTACTCTACCTAAATCAGTTTGAGGAGAGGCAGTTCTATCCAAGCTGACAAAACTGCATTTAGTACTAAACACATGATATCTCTGAAGAACAAATTTATCTGAAGGATGTGCAATCATGACATGATAGAAAAAACAAGACAGGAAATATGAGAGAAGCTCATGTAAGAAAGGTCATTAAGATCAAGTTCGGTTGTCCTGACAATTAAGTTTTGGAATGTCTGGCAAAACTACCTATTACCTTATGAATGAACAAATGAATGAATGGATGAATCTAGCAGTTGTTCACTGGGAATCTGTTATGTGCCTGGCACTAGGATACAAAAGTTTACAGAGCTTACAACCTAGGGATGCTACAGTGCTGAGTAATAATATATGTTGCAATGAGATAATGACAGTTTACTGTGACAATACACAAAAAGGGGAACTTTTTAAAAACAATAGCAAAATGGGAGAAGAGTTTCTTTTAACCCATGTTCCTAGAACAGGCCCAAAGGTAAAAGAGAGCAAGATAAACATGTTAGAAACTGAAAAATATTTAGTTTGACTAGAACTAAGAGCGCAAAGCAGAGAACTATTATAAATTCAGTCCCCTAGGAAGCAGTTTCACTCTTCTAACTTCTTGATGGCATACTCTTTTTTAGGTAATAAGGAAAGGAAAGGATAGAGATAAGATTGAGTCAGAGAATAAATGAACTTGGATGAACTTCATCAGAGCCTCAGGCAACCTCTCCAGGAGCTCTGAGATTGGCCCTGTAGAGGGATTGTGAGTTAAGATAATGTGACCAGGTCTTTTTAACTCCCTAGGGGTCAGTCATTGGACACAGGCAATTCTGAAATTGGATGAGAACTCAGAGCTTATTTCCAACAGCAGTGTCAGAGGAATAATGCTTCTAGCAGAATAAAGCCTCTAATCTACAAGACAAATTGGACAGATAAATTGCAGCCTGATTGCATGAGAAGTTGGGGAATAAAGCCAGAAAAGTGGTCAAGGTTACATCATAAAGGTTGTTGTAAATCATGCTGGGTTGGGTACTATTAAAGTGAGAAAAGAGACTGAAAGGACAAGACTAGATGGAAAGAAGGTATGTCTGAAGGCTGCTGAAGGAATCCAGGAGAGAGAGGATAGATCCTAAATAGGGCCATGTAGACTTGGAAAATATTTAATGGATTGTGAGAACTTTTGGTCACAGGCTGGGCTGAATCTGTTTATTTATTGACCTGAGTATACAAGAGTAAACAAATATACTGAGTGGTGGTAGTACAATTAATCAGACCCAGCATGACCAGAGCTGGAGCAAGACTAAGAGAAGGAGACAAGGAACAAGTTCAGCTTTAAGACTGTGGTTGTTACTTGTCCTCAGCACATCCAAGTGTATGTGCTTCTACCCTCAGGTCAGGAGCTCAGAGGGAAAATTCTGCTACCAGTTTTGCCTCCAACTTAAAAATAATAAATGATCCCAAGGGAGAAAATGTCATCTCACAGAGAAAGCCACAGAGTAGGAAAAGAACAAAATTTTAAAAATCACTTAGTTCATTTGGGTTGCTATAACTAACCAACTTAGACTGGTTAACTTATAAACAACTGTGCTTATTGCTCTGGAGACTGGGAAGTCCAAGACCAAGTGAGTACCAAAATCAACTGCCTGGTAAAAGCACATTCCTCGTGGACTGAGTCTTCTTGCTACATCCTAACATAGTAGAAGAAACAAATGCTAGCTCCTCACATGGGGGAAGGGTGGGAGGGACCAGGGACTGCTTTTCAACCTCATTTATAGGGTTACTAATCTCAGTCATGCAAGTGAAGCCCTTTCATGACTTAATCATGTCCCCAAAGACTCCATCTTTAGTCCTATCACACTGGGTATTTCTTTCCAAATTTTGGAGGACACCCACATTTTCAGACCATAGCAAACACGAGTATTGACTCTAAGGATACATAAAATGAGGGCAGAAAGGGAGACTCTAAGAAAGGTCTTATAGGAATAGTTGCAAAGAGCTAGAAAGCAAAGCCGTGGAAATGAAAAGTGAAGAACCAAGGAGAGGAGCTCAAGGAGCAAGTAGGCCACCACATCACTTGGCACTGGCAGCGAGGAGATTGCAGTTTTCTTGCCAAGAGCTATTGTGGGGCAAGTGGTGGGGCTGGAAACAGATTACAGGATCAGGAATCAGTGAGTGGAAGGTCAGGCCCAGTCCTCTGGTTACGATGTTCATGTTCCTCCAAATTTGAGTATTGAAAATTGAGACTCAGTGTGACATTGGCATAAGTGTGGAACTCCAGGAAGTGATTAAGACATAAGGATTCCTCTCAGGAATGGAATTAGAACCCTTGTAAGAGAGGTCAATAGAAGTAGCTAAGTTCTCTGAGCCATCTCACCTTGCACAGCATCCAGTGGCCTGATTTGGGACTCCTCAGCCTCTAGAAGTGTGAAAAATACATTTCTGTTGTTTATAATTACCCACCCTAGGGTGTTTCATTTCAGCAGTACAAATGGACTATGCCTGACCTTAAAGTCTAGCTATGGCCAAGAAAACAGTAGTGTGCACCTGTAATCCCAGCTACTCTAGAGGCTGAGGCAGAAAATAAAAGCCAATGTAAAACAACTTAGCAAGACCTTGTCTTAAAGATAAAAGGGCTGAAGATATAAGTCAGGGCTAGAGCACTTGGCTAGCATAGGTGAAGCCTTGGATTCAATCCTCAGTACCTCTCCCCTAAAAACAGAAAAAGGAAAGGAGAGAGGAAAAGAGGGAGGAAAGAAAATAACAGAAAAGAAAAGAAGGCATACAATCTGAAGAAGGTGGAGGAGTAACTTCAAGAGCAGGGCATTTTTGTAAGGAAATTTAGAGAAAAAAAAGTTGAGAGCAGGAGACCTGTTGAATGAGCTGCACACCCAAGGGCACAGGATCCAGTAAGAGAACTGGAAATAAATTCTCCCGGTGACTAAAGGGAAGAAGAAGGGTTTCCAGGGGAGATGGAGCAGTTTGTAGACAGAATAACAGGAAATATGAAGAATATCCTGTAATGTGAAGAGGTCATCTGTGAACATAAAGAAAAGGTAGTGGAATTAGAGTTGGCCAAAATGAAAGTTTCAAATTTGTGATGCATATGAGAACATAATAACTAGGTAGCCATTGTTTCTAAATATTTAAATTGACTACTTATTTTTTGATTTTATGCTTATCAAGCAACAAGTGTTTATAAATTGACTTCATTGTAGTTTTCTCACTAAATTTTAGTCAGCTCTTCATTCCCTGGTTCTCCACCCATGGATTCAATCAACTGTGGATCAAAAATATTCAAAACAAATTGCTTCTGCACAGATAACTTTTCTTATTATTATTTCCTAAACAAGAAAGTATACCAACTACTTTCACTGCAATTAGATTCTATCAGATATTACAAGTAATCAAGAGATGCTTTAAGGTATGCCCCCAGATTACACGCAAGTACTCTGCCATTATATATAAAAGTATTGAGGGTCTGGGGACCTAGCTCCATGGCATAAGCACCTGCCTGATGATTGCAAGGTCCTGAGTTGGATTCCCAGTACAAAAAAAAAAAAAAAAGGAATTGAGCATCCATAGATTTTTGATATCCACAGGGGTTCTTGTTACAAATTGCCAACACATATCAAGGGACAATTACAGCTGTTATTATTGTAGTTGTCATTATTACAGAAAAGAAATAAGCTCTACAGGGTATGTGTGGTCTAGTGTATGTGGCAGTTATATTAAGTCAGTATGTTACTACTTATGGCACATGCCCCACATCAGAGCCAAAATAGGGTAGAAAGAACAGGAAGCACCACGACAATATACAGAAGAAAGTTTGGATCAATGCCAGAAGAAAACAATCAGAAAGGGAAATGTGAGGTAAAATAAAACAGCCTCTAGGTGTTGGCAACAAGATTTTAAAAACACTACTGAAAAAGCATATCAGAGACAATCATTAAATGCAAAAATATTTATTTCACCATATATGTAGTAAGACTCTGGGCAGAATATGAAAAATAACTAGAATAAAAGAGGTAAGAAATTCTGCAGGCTATGAAAGCACATAGGCTAAATCTCATTTTTTATTGTTATGCATTTTACAGAAAGAGACAGACAGACAGGAACAGAACACTTTCTGTGGCAGAAAAAAAAATAAGAAAAAGAAAAAAGAAACCACAACACAACTTGTAAGTATGCAGCTGGCCATGACAGAATGACTGCTTCTCTGGTATGTGATGTTTCTTTGTACTTCTTGCTCAAAAATGTGGAAATACCTTGAGTGACACTTGAAGCCATTTCCTGCAGATGTCAATGACAATTCCATAAGATAGGATTTCTCGACAGTTTACATGGCTACACAGGAATTCAAGGAGGATGGGAAGCTGGGCATTTTGGCAGTTAGAATGGAGTGTTAAGTTATTGACTTTGGTTGGGCAGGGAAAGTGAAGCACACTTCCAGGTGTGGCTGAGAGGGTTTCAGAGACATGGCTGTGGGGGTTTGTGTTGTTCCTCTCCCATTCCTCTCTGGCAGGGTCCTTTCTGCCTCCCAGCTGCCATGAGTGAATTAAGCAGTTTTGCTCCACCATGCCTGCCCACCACTGTTTCTGCCTTGGAGCCAGCTGGCCATCAACTGAATACTCTTAAAACATGAGCCAAATTTAACCTCTGCAACTATAAGGTGTGAGTGTTGGGGATGTTCAGTACATAATAATTATGATAAACTCTGTTACTGTATTTACTATACAATATTCTTTATTATTTTTATTAAAACCCTCCTTCTACTTATATTTTAAAAATAAGTTAACTGTGAAACAGCCTCAGCAGATCCTTCAGGAAGATTCTATAAGAAGCCCTTGTTATCATGGGAGGTGCAACTCCATGCATGTCATTGCCCCTGAAGACCTTCCAGCATCACAACCTGTGGAGATGGAAGACAGATATGATGAGCATAACCTTATGTAGGCCTGAGATAATTAATGTGTGTGTTTGTATTTTAGTTTTCTAAGCATTTGTGGGTGCTGGGGATGTAACCCAGGACCTCAAGCATACTAAACTTGTAATGTACTACTGAACTTTACTCCCAGTCCCTGTGCCTTAGTTTTTCAAAAAGGAACTTTAAAAGTAAAAAAAATATATAATAATACCTATATATAATAATACCTTTTAAAATAAAAAATACATAGAATAAGGATATGAAGAAGTTGTTGTATAACCATACAATATGTTTGTGTTTTAAGATAAACATTACACAAGTCAAAATGATTTTTAAAATATTAAAGGTTTGCAAAGTAAAAGTGACAAGCTAAGGTTATTACTGCCAAAAAAAGGCAACTTTTTCAGTAAACTTAGGGTAGCCTAATTGTAGAGGGCTTTGAAGTTGACTGTGCAGTCACATCCCAGGGCTGTTCTTGTCTCCCATGCTCTCACTGGCTCAACCAGAGCAACTTTAAGTTCTGCAAACTCCATTTCTGATAAGGGTCCTACATACACACGCCAATTTTATCCTGTATGTCTGTATATATATATACTGATATACAGTATTCAGTACAGTAACCTGCCACACAGGCTTGTACCACATAGCCTACCTGCATTGCCATGTAGGTTTATGTAAGGACCTTATTCTACATGGTCTGTGAACTCTGTGATGCTTATACTCTGATGACATCCATCAAGAACAAATTTCTTAGAATATATCTATATTGTTAAGTAAAACACCACTATGATGTATTCAGGCTTCAACCACTTTAACAGGTAGTTGTTAATTTAAATTTTGAGAATTTTTATAGTGTTAGTGAAAGGTAGAGACTGGATTCAAGTCCACAACCCTATAATTTGGAAACATTAGGTTGTGTGAAACAAACCAGGGGAAGTGTCCCATGGTGTGGCAGCTCTGGGGACCAGATCATAACATGGTGGTTACTGGAATTGCTTTAACTAAGAGCACATGAGAACTCAGACAAAGCTTGGAATGGTGACACATGTCTATAATCCAAGATAAATACTGAGGAGGATGAGGCAGGAGAATCAAGAATTTGATGCCAACCTACGCAACTTAGTGAGACCCTCGCTCAGGAGAGAAAAAACAATTCAAACAAGAGTCTCACTCATGACTTAGAGAAAGCATACTAAGAGAACTTATCCTATAACTTGACACTGAATTTAAATTATTAAAAAGATATTGTTTTATATAATAAATGTAATCCACATTTTGTTGACCACAACAGGCTGGGGATCCATGCAGGATTCCAGCAGGCAAAGGGTAGCTCTCTGGAGCAGGCATCCCTCCTCTGGCCAACGGCATCAGCTGTCCCTGTCCTTCCAAACTTGCCCCTCAACACACATCCCCCCAAGCTATTCTTGTGGTACCAGGTAGAAAAAACTGTTTTTCTTCTCTTCATTATTAGACTTTAACCAAAATCATTAATTCATGAAGATACTCCCTAAGTATTGAGTGGAGGACAGTTCTGAGAAGTGAAAATTATCTAGCTATTAGTAGGACAAAATTCCTGGCATTTGACAGGGACTGTAGGATTAATATTTAAGTCATCTTTAATTTTCTAAATACCAAAACATATTTTCAACTTTTTTAGTATGACTGTTACAGACTTGGGTAGAACTCAGTATCTCCTATCCCTGAGCAAACCTCCTGGAAGTGCAGAGTCCCAGTTCCCTGAGCCTGTGGAGTTCTGGTAGGTAGTATGTCTTCTGGTTAGTTTTTTATTGCAGGCTGATTTTCTGAACCAAAATATTCTTTAATGATATTCACCTAAATAGAAAGTAGAAGTAAGTTTCCCCTTCCTGATTTCACATAGAAGCGGACCTGAGCAGATGCCATGGGGGATGTTTGATATTACAACAAAGGAAGCAAAACAGAGCCCATTGGATCCCATGCAATGAGGAGGCATTGTCAGATAGCAGCCAGACTAGAAACTGGTGCCATCTGGTTAAAAATATCTGTGACTCATGCAGCCCCTCTGTCCACCCACTGCATAGTGTAGCTCTGAAAGAAATGGAGACACAATGCAGCAGATGTACACATCAGAGATGCTTCTCCTGCCGAATCAATATATGTAGCCACTACGTATGCAAAATCCAATGGAAGAAAGAAAATCATGTTTAAAACCTGATGAAAATTTGATCTAGCTATGAAAGTTTGAGAAATCATTTTAAAATCCCATGTCCCTTAACACCACTTCCAAGGATGCTGGTGACCTGGACCATCGTGATTTTTCTGGACTCACTGATCACCACTCCCCACCTTGAATTCCACACACAACTCCTCCTTCTTCTATCACTTTGTGTGTACTCACCTCTCCAGGCCCTTTCTGATTCTCTAATTCTGAGTGAAGTGGTCTCCTATATCTCCGCTAATCCATTTACCTTAGCCCCGTCATCATTCTTGGCATACTGTGTTTAATGGTCTGTTTACTACTTTATCTTGCTTCTAGGCTTCAAGCTGTGGCATGTCTGTCTTACTCACCATTTTATCTTGTGTGTCTGGTGCTTAAAAGTTCTTCTGTAAATGTTTTCTAAATGAATGAGTTCATTGCAGAAATACTAAATAATTTTTACTTAATTTTTTAACAGTAAAAATGCCTTAGAAGCAGAATCAAATTTTAGATGGCACCCTTGATAGTGCAAAGATTACTATTACCTTTATTTTCTGTAAACCCAAATTCTAGCTCCAAACTACTGTTCCAACAAGATGACTGGAGATTCAACTTTGGGCACTTTGGAGTTGGATTCTTCCTAGGAATCACCCAGAATCAGAAAGGTGTGGGTGGGGTCCAGTTAAGAGTTTAATGGATTCTACCCTCCTTCTCCTCCTACTCTTTGTCTCAGCCTGGGGAAGTCCTCTGGATCTCTGCTTCTGACACAGACAGGGATTCCAGGAGTCTGAGCTACTTCCAGAAGCCACTGTGCAACCTCCCCTTTCTGATTACACCTTGAAGAAATCTGCTTCCTTTGTTGCAATAGGAAACCTCCCCCATGGTAGCAGTTCAGGTCTGCTTCTATATGAAATGAGGAAGGGGAAATGTACTTCTACTTTCAGTTTAGGTGTAAGTCATTAGTTATAAATATTTTGGCTCTGAAAAAAAAATCCTGCTTTCAAAAAGTAACCAGAACTGGTGTTTTACTAGTCTAGTAGAAGACTTATGACTCACCCAGAATTGCAAGGCCCTGTGTTTCAGACCCAACACTGGCAGATGGCTTATTCAAGTGTAGGAGAATTATGTCCTCTTAATATAAATATCTGCTTCCACCATATTTTAAAAGTCTCCTCTCAAGTATATCACCAGTATTTGGAAAATTAAAGATAGCATAAACATTAAATTAGTAGCTGCTACTTCAAGGAAGGTTGTGTTACTAACCACTAAAATCTGCAATCTACAAGAGCTGGAGAACCCAATGACTGCTCTTCCTGTTTCAGGTAGCTGGACAAACAACACATTTTCATTCACTTGAATTTATATTCATAGAGTGCAACAAAATTATAGCCTATAAAGAAAGTTACAAATATTTGGGAGCAAACAATAAATCCAGAAGGATATCTCAAAGCATTTTTCGAACTCCTGTATGGCAGGAATCAAATTGAAAATCAAGTTGAAAAAAGGCAGCCTACACAATAATCTCATAGCCATCTAGAGAGTAAGACTGGTTTATTTGGTTTTTATGTTCCTTTAGTTTAAACATTGTCTAATCTTTTGTTATATTTGAACTTTTTCAGTTTGAGTGAATTCTACTTGAGATTCGGGGTATCAACTGCTAAAGAGTTTACAAATACCTTATTTTCCCTGCTCTGTAACGTCCAGTGATGTTCCCACTGGATCCTAATGACTTAACAGATATAACACAGCAGTGCCTTCTACCAGTTAACACACGGTATAGTTTTATGAAAGGGACCTATGTGTGTTTCGCTATGCAGCCCACCAGGCCTGGTAAATCCAGTTTTTCTGAAGTTGCTAATGTAACTTTGAAGTTGCTAATGCAGCTTTGGTTCAATTATGTCACTGAAAAAGCAGTTACCACACACTCTTGGCCATCTGCCAGGACCGGTGACAAGACCGAACTTTTACATTTTTATTAATACATGATTGCAGTATCAAGGGTTTATGTTCATCTTGGGGAAAAGGTAGGTACATGTATGGAACATATTTTAGTTCTTTTTATTCTGCTTCCCTTCTTCTTCCATCTCTAGGTTCCCTTCTCGATGATGGGAAGTTGCTTTATGACATAGGAAAAGCAATACTTTAATCCTAGCTACTTATTACTTCACTGTGGCTCTCCAGATGTAAAATCCAATTAAGCAAAAGTTTGCACTGTCAGGACCTCTATATTCTTACAAGAAAAAAATCTTACATTCTGACAAAGTCATAATCATTAGAACCCTTGGACCAACAAACTAGTGGACATTGTTGGTTTATAAAAATGTGAGGATAAAAGGTTGTGAAGGAAGAATTATTAAAAATTAGTGCTTTATAAAAATATTAGAATATCATTTGCATCTGGGTTTTATTAAAAAGGAACATTCTTACTGTAGCTAATTTAAAATGCAAAGCTCAGATTAAACCAAACTCAATAAATGTACTATCTGAGAATAAGGATAGATTATATTAAAGGAGATCAAAAAATCATTATGTACTAGTCACAGTTGTCACTGATGCCACAATTGTCTAAAATAGATTTGGAGATTATCATTTACCTGGAAGATTATGAGTCCTTTGAAGGCAGTTACACAAACTTGTATCTAATGATGGTAGACAAAAAAGACTATAAAACCTCAAATTTTATTTATCATAATCTTTTGATGAAATTAACAATGATGACAAAAAATAACAGGGGCCAAATATCCATCACAATGTCTGAAAAATATGCTTAAATTGCTTATTATATTTATTAAACCTGGCACAGTTCTAAGAAAAACTGAAGTATATATATCTATGTCATTTGACTAACACATACAATTCTATACCCCTATGTTAGTTTCAATTATATTTTTGAATAATTAAAGAACACTTTAATTTGAATGATTAGTCACTTAGTAGATTTCTTTTTATTGGCATGAATTCATAGTATAAAGTTCATCCTAAAAAAGTACAGATTATGTGGGTATAACACTCCAGAAACATTTGATAGTCAATACTGGTAATTCCCACTCTTGTAATTAGGAAGCATTTTAGTAATCATTATTTTTAAAGCAAACTATATTTGTGAATAAGGAGATCTCCAGCAAAGACCACAAGGCTTATAATGAATAGGAAAAAACCTTGGAGGAAGCTATAGTCACTTGAACAAGCTTATTGGTGAAATATAGTGTTACTGTGCACCCCTGTTATCTCCAGTGTGGTAACAGGCTCTGAAGGATTCCCCTAAAAGGAAAAAATCATGGCTTCTGCAGCGTGTCTTCATCCACCTTATTCACTGGATCTTATACAATGTGACTTCTGGCTCTTCCCCAAGGTCAAAATAATCAAAATGTTTAGAGTCCATTTAAGACATTGAGACAGCCACAATAGCACAACTCATAAAGACCTCAACAACTGCTTCAGAAAGTGGCAAGCACGGCGGGATAAATGTGTCTGAAGTGTGGGGGGGGCAGTATTTTGAGGAGTGTTAATGGCAATGTGTCTTCTACTGCAATAGAATTTTAAATTCAAGCATCATTAGAATTTTTCAATTACATCTTTTTTTTTTTTAGACTGGGTCTTGTTAAGTTATTAAATTGCCTCAGCCTCCCAGAGTGCTGGATTATAAGCATATACCACTAGACTCGGCTTTATTACAGTATGTTATAAAGCAAAAATAATGAAAGAGTCAACAATTGTTGCAAATATTGTCTGACAGTGAAACAGAATTGATGGATGTAAAGCAGAGTTAAACATGTGTAAGAACTTGGTAATGCACAGGGAAATGTCATGAACCAACTGGGGAAGAAATGGATTATTAAATAAGCGGTTCTGAAGAAACTCATAAAATGTTGGAGAAGTGTATCAAGTTTATTTCTCAAATTAAAATAAACATCACAATACATTCCAGATGGATTATACAAATATATGCAAAAATATCACAGTGTGGTCCAGGATGATGGTGCATGCCTATAACCCTATTACTCCGGAGGCTGAGGCAGAAAGATCACCACAAGCACAAGGCCAGCCTGAGCTACATACGTAATAAATCCAAGGTCAGCCTCAACTACACTGTGAGACTTTGTCTTACCCCCCCAAAAAAAAAACTTTTTAAAATTAATTATTTAAAATGTGACAGTGTTTTCTGATCACTAAATTTTTAAAGTTTGCCATAAAGGAATTTATGACATGTAATTGAATTAAAAACTTAAAATCCTGCACATGAAAACACATCAAAACTTTACAGAATATTTGCAAAACATTTGATGAGTAAAAGGCTACTGCCCATTCTTTCCTTTTCTCTTTCTTGCATTTCTTCAGCAAGCAGTACACACACTGTGGAAACTGAAGAGTCAGTGGCGACCAATTTAAATTCAAAACCCAAAGCTGCTGCCATCCACGAAGCTCCACTGGGGTAACTGGAGAAAAAGCTGCCTACTGTTGACTGCAGATAGTGAGATTAAGAAAGTCTGAGTTTAGGGCCCACTGTCTCTCCTTGGTTTTTTATCCCAGCTCAAAAAACTCATGCCCTGCTGAGGACTGTGCAGCACTTCTACTGCTCACAGCCTAACAGGAAGGAAGGTCAGTTAAAAAGTTACCAGGAAGGAGCTCCAGGCATGCTAAGTTTGGACCCAGGCAGAAGGAGGCGACAGCAAAACAGCCCAGGGACTGAATGATAAGCAGGCTTTGAAAATACACACACAACTCCATGTGTTCAGAGGTAAGACCTTTATTCCAAAGATGAGGCTCTTGATTGCAAACAACAAACAATGCAACAGCTCAAAATAAAACACTAAAATTTGCAGGACATTCACTTAAAAATGTGAAAAATTGCCTGTGCTCCCAAGTTAACAAATAAATACATACCAAACTAGCAGTGACAATGCTAAGGCTTTGTACAGAATTGAGAGTGATATAGGGGAACAAAATCCCCAACCTATTATATGTCTATTGGTATGAGTTTGTGTACTCTAAAATCAAAGAATGAATTTCAGGAACAATGGAGGTTAAAGGCAGAATATATTTATTGAGAGAAAGAAAACTTCTGTCTGAGAGAGAGAAGGGGTCTCGAGTGGATTGCCAAAGACTCGGTCTTTTCTAGGGATTTAATAGAGCAAAACCATGGGGTAAGATGGGTCCAAAACGGGGAAAACATGCAAACTGGCAAAGCAGGTGGGCATGAGGTGGGACAGAACTATGGTCAATCAATAAGATTATGAGTTGGATTGCCAGGTAAAACTGGTTAAATTGTGATCAAATGGGGAGGAAAGCATGAATACAAAATAGGGTCTTGGCTAGTAAGGGGTTGGGTTAATGACTCCTTCTGGCTTCCTCAAAATGATCCATACCTATTTAGAATATCAATCACTGATGTTTATATTTAGGATATGATTGCATTCATTTTGCCTTTTGTCTTGAGCTCTAGCCCACAGCAGAAGTGTCTGTCTCCTTCAAGGTTGCAAGATAATCTGGTCTTCTGCACTGACTCCTTTAAGGGCCCTAGCCCTATCTGACTGCCTATAATATTTCTAACTAACTCAATTGCCTAACAATACCATAGATGGTCTCTGAAAACATTATACTAAGTGAAAGAAACCAGGTACAAAAGACCACACAGAAAGTAGTGGCTTGGGTGGAAAGTGACCAGGGAATGAATGGAATGGGTAGCATCTAAAGTGTTGGAAGTGATGAATATATCCTAAAGTTGTGATGGATGACTGCACATATTCACGTATATACTAACACCATTGAATTTCACACTTTAAATGCGTTAATTGTACATTATGTGAATCACCTTTTAAAAAGAAAACCATTTTGGTAAATAATGTATACAATTATTAGCAAAAAGAAGTAGCTAGCAAAAAAGAAAGAAAAAAATCCCAGAATCCAAAGAATTTACAAATGGTTAGCCAGTACCACAGTATGAATTGGAATAGCATGTGCTAAAACATTGCAGAATGTGATTTTAAAGTATAAAAATTGTATTACTATAGTGAACCCTTCCTGGTCCCCATCGTGGTCTGGGAAGTTTATATTTGTATTCTTATGGAAAAGCTATCATAATTCCAATAAGATAAATACCACTTCCAATGCAACCCATGGTGGGATATTAAGGCATATTTATAGGTGTGGTGAGCAACAGGTATCCTAGGTCCAACTAAGATGATAGCTAACTGGAAAAAAGACCTCAACCCAGGGCCAAACCTGAGTTTTATTCATTCATGAAGGAGTGGCTTTAGGATGAGTGACCAAGAGTGGTGGGAAGTATGTGAGTGCTGTGAGCTGAGAAAGGTAGGAGGCCCGAAATCACTTCTGCAATATGCAGAGAGAAGGATGTGCAGAAAGAGAAATCTCCACAACACAGCTTTAGGTAGTATATAATGTTTTGGGGTTGGTGCTTCATCTCTGATGTGTAATATTTCATGGCCTGCGAAGTTTCAGCCTCTTATCTCAGGCTCTGTCCCAGCTGACCACGTGGAGTATAGAAATCCCTCCCACCTATCTCACACATGTTTTTTGGTTGCTATAGAGGTGGGGCAACATTGACCTGTGCCAAAGACTACACATCAGCACTTGGGCTAAACTTATTTGCATTGCTTAATGCTAGTGAAAAGGATAAGGAAGGAAAAGTCCAGTTCTGTACAGATCAATACATGGAGATAGGACCAGGTTTAGCCAAGATGGAGATAATTGCTCTTCTTTCAATTAGAGAGTCATCTAGGTGGTCCTCCACATATTACTTTATCTATCACTGTCACATTAACACTGATTATCCATTCCTGGGTATTAGCATTTGTGGATAATTTTGTCTTCTTTGTGGTTCTGTTCATTAAATTTTTTTAAATTTATTTAAAGAGAAACAAAAGCACAAAAAGGTTAGCGATAATACAGAATTCTAAAAAAAAAGATAAACAATAAGAAATCACTAGTTAATAAATTACATATTGTCCTCTTAGAAATAGTTGTTCAAGTTATAAAATCAAAGCATGCAAAGTAGATAGTCAAACAGTAAGAGTGTAAACAGCTACACATGCATGAATCTCTGCATGTATTTCTATACTTTCTGTATTAGAGGGAAAAACAAAACTTAGCAAGACAAAACAAAACAAATTCCTATAAAAACACGAAACCAAAAAGTCGTAAAAAACCATAATACAAGGTGATCTACAATGATTACTGTGTTGTTTCTTACTATCTTCAATAGAATGTCTATATCATCAGGCATAATTGAATATAGCAGTATAATTGAGCATAACAGTAAATCACAATATTAGTAAAAATCAAGCATTGTAGACAATATAAAACTTCACAGGCAGGTAATAATCAAACCAGAGTGGATATTCTTCTAGTGGATCTTGTCATCTTAAGTGCAGTTACCTATACTCTCAGACTTGATACTATCAATCATAACAGCTTTGAATAAAATCTATCAATACAAAACAGTGATCCAAAAACCAGATTCGATTATGATCAGTCATGGTAAAACAGTGTAGGTTTTACAGAGCTTTAGATTGAGTTAATAGGAAAATAAGGATCATTACCATACTATATCCTGCTATTTTCAGGATAACTGTCTGTGCCCTCAAATCTAGTACAGGTAGAATGACTGGAACAGAATATAATACATCTAAGCAGAGTAGTGTGAGTAATGTGGCTTTTGAATCCTGGTGCACTATTAACAATATAGCATATAAAGGCCATCCATGTTAGAGATCCTAGTTATCCTTCTCTGCTTCATTTCTGCTATGCTATTTTTCTGCCTTTGATTGTCTAGTTTTTTTTCTTCATTCTACTGCCTGCCCCACTCATTGAGGCCTTTCTGCCACTGTTCCTAAAATCCTGGTATTTTTTTCTCTCTCTCTCAAATGTCCTTCAGTATTCTCTGTAGGGTTGAACTGGTGGTCACAAACTCCCCCAGTTCCTTTTTGTCATGGAAGCATCATGTTTCTCCATTAATGTCTAGTGACAGTTTTGCAGGGTACATCAATCTAGGCTGGAGGTTATTTTCTTTCAGGGCTTGGAATACTTCACTCCAAGCTCTTCTTGATCTGATGGTCTGTGTCGAGAAGTCAGCTGTGATTCTGATGGGCTTAACTTTATAGGTAATCTTTTTCTTTTCTCTGACGGCCTTTAATATTCTGTTTTTATATTGAATTTCTGGTATCCTGATTATTATATGTCTGGGTGTAGATCTGTTTTGGTTGTAGGTGGCTGGAGTTCTGTATGCCTCACACAACTGAATGTTATTTTCTTTTCCCATGCCTGGGAAGTTTTGCTTAATTATTTCTGTGAATAGCCTTTGTAAATCACCTGTATGTATTCCTGCTTCTTCATTCACATTTCTTATTCTTAAATTGTAGATTCCCTTGTCATCTTCTAGCCTTTGTATTGTTACTGCCTGTTTCCTTCTTATTTTTAAGAGATCTTTTCTTTCATGATCACATACTGCAAACTTGTCTTCAAGTTTTGATAGCCTATCCTTAGTTTCTTTTAAGGAGATTTGCCAGCTTTCAATGGAGTTTTTAATTTCCTGGTAGTCTCTTTGAAACTGCTTCATGTATTCTATAATTTTTTTATATTCTTTATCAAATCTTTCTCTCCTTTTTTTGTGTTCCTCCCTTCTTCCTTATGTATCATCCTGAGAGATGCTTCCTTGAGAGCATTTCTTTTATTACTCTACTCATATCCTGCTTTACCTGATTTAATGTTTCGGTTTTGAGCTTGTCTACAAGGTCCCAAAGATATCTCTTAATGTCCATTGAAGCCATGTCTGATGTTGTGTGTTTGCCACCCTCAGTCTCCCTTGTTTTTCCTTCTCCTGATTCAGTGTTCTCAGGGTTCTGGGCTGGGGACCTCCTCCTGCTTCTCTCTCCTGTCATGGTCCTGGCTTTCTCCACACAGGTTACAGTGCAGGTCCCAGCCCCCTTCCCTGGTGGCCATGTTTCCTCCAAAGCATGCTGGTGAGAGAACTCCACCCTCTCCTGGCTGCTCTTCTCACTGAGGTATAAGCAGCAGCTGTGTTTGCCTGCCCCTCCCCACCAGGCTAGCCAAAGTTCAGGTGCCTTCACCCTGTTAGTGTGAGCTAGGCCCAAGGAATCGATTTGGGACGGCTCATTGGGTCCCAGCCAGGGGCGGGCCCCAATCCAAGAAAATTCCATGAATCTGCTCTGGGGAGGGAGTAACCAACTGAAGTCACTGTTGCTCCCAGTTCAGGCTCCTCCTACCTAATTCCAACATGTTGCCCATTTGGTCCCGCCCTTCCCGTGTGTGGGGGGGTCTCATTCCCAGCACTGACTGTGGATTAATGATGGTCCCTTCACTGGCTCCACTCTCCGTTGGGCTCACCAACCCTGGACTTCAGTGCTGCTGTGCTTCCTGTGAGTGATGGCGGGAATGAGTTTGGGCAGCTCTGCCTGCCAGCGAGGATTCAAGCTGGTGCAAACTTGACGGGTCACTGCAAAAATGCTGTGTCCCATATTTTTTAGCTGTTTCAGTTGTAGTCCCAAAGTATATGATGAGCTTTTTTATGTTTTAATTTCTTCCTGTGTCAAAAGGATCCATCTCCCTCTGTCTGGGTCTCTCCAGGGTGTTTTATTCTGGCATATGAGTTGTTTCTCCTGGGAGGCTTTGTATTTAGTTGCTCACTGATCGGCCATCTTGTCTTCTCCTCTGTTCATTAAATCTTTTCTGTAGCATAGGCATCTGACAATTTTTACAATTAAAAGAATATGACATTAGAAAAAAGATTAAAACAAGTTTTTAAAATTCAGAGAATGCTCCAAACTAAATTTCTGGAAGAAAAAGTAGGTTTCACAAGTCACAATATTAAAATTTAGCATTCATTAGCTTTTTTGTTTACTTCCTTTTTAAAAAACAAGTGTAATATTTCACACAATTAACTATGTCCTCTACTTCCTGTGGTGAGCCATGAGCTATTTTAAACTTCTACTCTCAAGTTAGTCATTCAGAACCAAAACCAAGCTGTTCACAAATGGTATTTATCACCAAAAGTCCTATTTTTTCTTGAGATTTGAACATAACAACAAAGAGAATGATTCAGTGGGTTCTCTATAGTAACTGTGAAGGAAGGAAGATTTCTAAGATGCTAATTTACTTAAAAAGGAAAAACAATACAAAAGCTATTTATAAAACTCTTGAAACTATAGTACACTTTTAGAATTATTTAAGCAGACTGTCTTCTCTCAGTAAGGATGGAGTTAAAGTAGCTTAGAAACAATCTTGCCTAAAATCATGTTTGCATTATCAAATGGAAAGATCATACTCTGACTATGTATGGAAAATATATAACTTTAGAAATTCCTATCTGGGAGTGGCATATTAGGCCTATTACTTGCTTTGAAGTGGTTCAGTACAGGGTAAGAAAAGGGAAAATATGTATACATGAAGTCTGTGTGGCACATATTTACACATATTCATGAGTACACTAAAAGTCATTGAATTTTACACTTTAAATGTGTGAATGGTACATTATCTGAATCACATCTGAAAAAGAAAGCTATTTTGGAAAATAACATACTTAACTATTAGCAAAATTCTGGGTTATTGGTATACATGGACTTATTATATATTTTGAATGTTTTTATAAAAATTTTTTTAGTAAAATATTTTAAATTTCTTTTTCTTTTCTTTTTTCATGCTGTATGTTAAATGTAAGGCTTTGTGTGTTTGAGGCAAGCACTGTATCACTGTGTTACCACATGGCTACTAATTTGCTTTTTAAAAAGAGCTTAACTATCACTCAAATAAAGAAAGGACTAAAGATCCAGAGGAATACAAGAAGTTTAAAATCTTAGCTGATGTAAATACATCAAAGCTATGTAGGAAAACAATTACTCACAAATTAGAGTAGGTCCTAAGATTGTCTTAAGACATTATAAATAATTGTTCTAGTCTTGCTTCTGATTGTAGAGAAAAGCTTTCAAATTTTCACTATTGAGTATAATATTAGATATGGACATATGGTGGTTATCATATTGAAGTATGTTCTCCTTACATTTTTCTGAATTTTCATTAGGAAAGCTATTCATTTTTCAAATTATTTCCCTGTAGCTATCAATACAATTGTATGGTATTTGTCCTCCATTATGTTAATGTAGTGTATCACATTCATTGCTTGAAACATGTTTGCATACCAGGGATAATCACACTTGATCATGGTGTATGATCATTTTGGTGTGTTAATGAATTTAGTTTGCTGCTATTTTATTAAAGATTTTTTCATCAGAGATATTAGATTATAAAATTCTTTTTCTAATGTCCTTGTCCATCTTTTGTATTAGGGACATTTGGGGGCTCCAAAAAATGACTCTGAAATTTCTTCCTTTCAATTGTTTTGCAAAAATATAAGAATTAATTAAGTTTAAGTATTGATTTTTCTTTAAATGTTTAGCAGAATTCACCAATAAAGTCACCAGGTCCTAGACTTTTCATTAGTGGGAAACTTTTGATTACTGATTTAGTCATAATTAATTTGTACAGATTATTCATTTCATAATTCAGTCTCAGTAAATTGTATGTTTCTAGAAATTTATTCCTTTCTTCTGGGAGATTATTCAGTTTGCTAATGTTTAATTTGTTCATAGTAATCTCATGCTCTTTTATGTTTCTGTAGTATTCTAATGTCTCCTTTTTCATTTTTTTTATTTTAGCTTTTCTCTCTCCCTCTTCCTCTTCCTCTTCCCCTCAAAAACTTGAAATTTTATCTTTTTAAAAATAACTCTTGACTGTGAGTTCAGTGCTGAGAGCCTGAAGTTGAGCTTGCCTTTAGATTCTATGACTTTTACTAAGGGCTGCAAAGGATCGTGTGACACACTTAAGCATTGCAATTATTTTTAGGAGGAGCTAAAGATGGCCAATCAGTGAGCTACAAAATACAAAGCCTCCTGGGTGAAACAACTCATATGCCAGAATAAAACATCCTGGAGATACCCAAACTGAAGGAGATGGATCCTCTTGAAACAGGAAGAAATTAAAACATAAAAAAGCTCATCAAACATGCAGTCTCAGAGCTACAATTGGAACAGCTAAAATTACCAGACAAGGCGTTTTCACTGTGACCCACCAAGTTTGCAGCAGCCTGAATTCGCAAATACATGCCGGCCAGCAGAGCCGCCCAAATTCATTCTCACCATCACTTGGTGAGCCCAACAGAGAGCAGGGCTGGCAAAGGAACCTTCATTAGTCCACAGATTAATGAGGCCCCCCTCCATGGGAAGGGCATGACCAAATGGGCGACATGTTGGAATCTGGCAGGAGGAGCCTGAACTGGGAGTGACAGTGACTTCAGTTGGTTGCTCCCTCCCCAGAGCAGATTCATGGGATTTGCTTAGACTGGGTCATGCCCCTGGCCAGGACCCAATGAGTCATCCCAAATCGATTCCCTGCACCTACCACTCACTAACCTGGTGAAGGCACCTGAAGTTTGGCTGGCCCAGTGGGGAGGGGCTGGAATATACAGCCCCTGCTTACATCTCAGTGACAAGAACAGGCAGGAGAGGGCAGAAGTCCCTCGCCAGCATGCTTTGGAGGAACTGTGGCCAACAGAGAAGGGGGCTGGGACCTCCACTGCACACCTGTGTGGAGGTAGCCAGGACCATGACAGGAGAGAGAGGCAAGAGGAGGCCCCCAGCCCAGAACCCTGAAAGCACTAATCCAGGAGAGGGAAAAGCAAGGGAGACTGAGAGTGGCAAACATGCAACATCAGACATGACTTCAATAGACATTAAAAGATATTTTTGGGATCTTGTAGACAAGCTCAAAACTGAAATATTAAATCAGGTAAATCAGGATATGAGTAGAATAATAAAAGAAATACTCTCAGGAAGCATCTCTCAGGATGATACAGATGGAAGAAGGGAGGAACACAAAAAAAGGAGAGAAACATTTGATAAAGAAAACATGTAAAGGGTAGAGATAATACAGAATTTCAAAAAAAAGATAGACAAAAAATCACTAGTTGATAAATTACATATTGTCCTCTTACAAATAGTTGTTCAAGTTATAAAATTAAAGCATGCAAAGCAGATATTCGAACAGTGAGAGTGTAAACAGCTAGGCATGTATGAATCTCTATATGTATTTCTATCATTTCTGTATTAGAGGAAAAACAAAACTTACCAAGACAAAACAAATTCCTACAAAATCACGAAATAAAAAAGTCGTATAAAACCACAGTACAAGGTGGTCTATAACGATTACTGTGTTGTTTCTTATTATCTTCAATAGAATGTCTATATCATCAGGCATAATTGAATATAACAGTATAATTGAGTATAGCAGTACATAACAATATTAGTAAAAATAACACATTGTAGACAGTATAAAACATCAAAGGCAGGTAATAATCAAACCAGAGTGGATATTCTTCTAGTGGATCTTGTCATCTTAAGTGCAGTTACCTATACTCTCAGACTTGATACTATCAATCATAACAGCTTTGAATAAAATCTATCAATACAAAACAACGATCCAACAAACCAGATTTGATTACAATCAGTCATGGTAAAACAGTGTAGGTTTTACAGAGCTTTAGATTAAGTTAATGGGAAATTAAGGATCATTACCATACTATATCCTGCTATTTTCAGGATAACTGTCTGTGCCCTCAAATCTAGTACAGGTAGAATGACTGGAACAGAATATAATACATCTAAGCAGAGTAGTGTGAGTAATGTGGCTTTTGAATCCTGGTGCATTATTAACAATATAGCGTATAAAGGCCATCTATGTTAGAGATCCTAGTTATCCTTCTCTGCCTCATTTCTGCTATGCTATTTTTCTGCCTTTGATTGTCTAGTTTTCTCCTTCATTCTACTGCCTGACCACCTCATTGAGGCCTTTCTGCCACTGTTCCTAAAATCCTGGTATTTTTTCTCTCTCTCTCTAGAATGTCTTTCAGTATTCTCTGTAGGGTTGAACTGGTGGTCACAAACTCCCCCAGTTCCTCTTTGTCGTGGAAGCATTACTACTGTCTTCTTATTTCTCTCTTCAATTCTGTTTTTGTTGGCTGGCCTCACCCCTGAACACTCTTTCTGCAAGCTGCTATGTTGGACCCATGAGTCTTGTTCTCTCCTGAGCAGTAGTAGTAACCCATTATCAAGAGACCTTGTCAACTATGTGTAAAAATCTCTGGGATGTTTTTGGCTTATGTTAAAATCTTAGGAAGGCCAGTGAAGAAATACAAAATAGGAACATTGAGATATTTTAAAGCAGGATTTTATTAACTCGAGCATTTAAGGGAAAAACTATATTGTTATGATTTCTGATTGCTCTTCAAAAACAAAAATTTACTGCTTTACTATCAAAGAAATATCTCCAAATAATGTCTGTATGTTTCCTTTCATATCTCTATAAAGGAAGAAAGAAATCCAAAATGAATCAGTTTTAAGTATAAAAATGAAATGTGCCATCAGCATGCTGCAAGACTTTTTCCTATAATAAATGTTTGAAAACATGTAGTGTATAACTGAATATATTATCCAAAATAAGTGGTCTTTGTAACATAGCACCATTAAAAATGTATTTTGGATAGATACAAGGAGAAGACTTGCTATGGTTTGAATATTTTTATTCCTTTGAAAATTCACCCCCAGTGCAATGTTGTTTGAAGATTTAGTTTTTTCAGAGATGATTGAGCTATGTGGATTCTGCTCTTTTTTTTTAATCACGGTTATATATCAAATATCCTTCCATTGCCCATATCCTATAAATCTCATTAACTGTGTTACTTTAATACTCTGTGGCCCTGTGCCCCAGTATTCTTACCAAGATCACTCCTACCAAGACCACAAACAGCCTCACAGAACAGCATAGAAGGAGGGTGGGTGGTAGGGCCATAGAGACCTGAGTTTATGGTACAGCAAGTTATTTAATGTCACTAACCTTCAGTTGTACTTCATAAAGTTCTTCCAAGAGCAAATGAGATAATTCATACAAAGTATCTGGTCCATTCTTCTCTTTAAATTGATAATATTACAGACCAATCAACACACATGATATTATTCTTTCTTTCTTAAAGCAATCTGTACCTTTGATTTCTAGGAGTCCTCTCTCTTTCTGCATTCCTATGTTATTCTAGAAGATAGTTGGCTTACTTTGCAATTGCACCTCCATTTACTTAATATCCAATATCGAAATTTCCCAGGACTTAATTCCTGACACTTTTATCTTCTTTTGTAAGAGCAATGATTCTCAATGTTCATGGGTAGGGAGAAGAGGTAGAAGAGAGCTGAAGAGGTTTATCAGAATTAGTGAGGTTTTTCTCAGCTTCTGATGTGCTCCTCCTAGGGAGCAAAACACATTGCATTATAACCTGTAATATCTACTATTTCTGGATTTATGAAATATAAAGTAGATTACAGAATGGAATCTTATTTTTCTATTGATCTTACAAAGAGATGTTCAAAGCAGAATAGAGGAAACAGTTACAAAGAACATAACCACAGAAGTAACCCTAGGAAGCACAGCAAGGTAGCAGATAGGATGATTTCACAAGAGTGAAAACACCTGGATATGGATCTAGCTCCTCTTGCTCTCTAGTGGAACTACTGTCACCACTGTGATGGTGGCACATTCAGCACAGGGATGGCGTCATCTGTGATTCGAGTCTGCTGCAGCAGACCCAGTGCTCCCTGTACCCAGTCCAGCCCAGAACCAAGGGCATAGGACACTCGTCCTACAAATGCAGTGTTCAGGCATTAGTGCCCACATCAAGATCTGCAATCCAGGCTGTGTCCCAGACCCTCTGGCAACTCCGCTGAGATTTATGTTTTTGTGCAGGAAGAAGAACTAGATGAAAAGAAACCATTCACTTTAAGGTGGAAGCCAAGTTCCTCCTTAAGAATGTGCTGGAGCTGAAGAAGTAGCCAAACAGTACTTGTGGCCCAGGCAATGTAACCAGGCTTTAAATTCGCAGGTAGTCAGCAGTGGCATAACATGTTGAAATAAAAATAAGCCAAACTTCATCCAATTCTATTAATAAGGCAATGACTGTGACTTATCCTTCAGCAGTGACAGTTAAGAGCATCATTAGGGTTTGAACACTCGGTGTAAGGTGCTATTTGGTCAAAAGAATCAATAAAATGTCAGTCATTTTTCAGGGAAGAAGCAAATTATGAAAGAGACAGTTAGCCCTGCCTAGTTTCTCTAACATGTATCCTGTGTCTAAGGCAGTGAAAAGAAGTTCTGCTTCTACAGAAACTGAGAGATCGTTCTAATCCAGTTCTTTTGTTAAAATTTAGGAACTGAGACCCTTTAAGAGGAGGCAACTTCCCAAAGACACCATTGTTGGTAATTGCAGGGTAGAGACCAGGCATTCTTCTTCTATCCAGTCACCGTCCCCAGCTCTATTTGGAGGTCTCCCAATGCACTGAGATTAGCAAATGATGCCTACCCTAGAAATTATTTCATGTCTATCTAATTCATCCTCATTTGGCAATGATGAATTCAGACAACAGATGAAGAAAGGTATTCTAAAGTTTTTAAAAAGTAATAACTGTTTGCCTTACCAAATCCTTGGTGCTTAGATTTCTATATATTACTCTTAAACAGGAAAAACTCTAAACCAAAGAATCAAATGCCTGCATCACTGCTCTCTGATGTGGGAAATACGAGGTCTAAGAGCAACCCTAAAACTGCACAACCTAGATACCAGATAGTTTCCTATTATCTGCCTGGAAGCAATCCAATTTGATGGCACTCCAATGATGTATCTGTTTTTAATGAATGATGACCTGAATAGTACAGCAGTGTCTCAGATAGAAAAAAACCACCTATGCATTTTTAAGTAAGCATAGTGAAGCATCCATTTGACTCTTCAAAATTCCCCAGCAGTGATCTCCTGGGATACCATGTATTCACTCCTCAAAAACACAAACAGCTCTGGAAAATAACTCCATATCCTGATGGAACTCAGTTTCTTAGCTGAAAAGTTTATCTTTTGCAAAAAGTACCTAGAGCATTAGGCCACCAGGACATTGGAAGATGCATCTTCCCAGCTGAAAGTAAAGAAAGAGCCTAAATGTGAGGTAAGAATGTGCTTCAAAAAATAGCCCAGTTCTTGCTGGGTGTGGTAGCATATGTCTGAATCCCAGCACTTGGGAGGCTGAGGCAGAAGGATTGTTGTGAGTTCAAAACCAGCCTGGCCTACAATGTGAGCTCAAAGGCAGCCTGAACTACACAGTGAGACCATACAGAGTGAGTGAGACAAGACACAGTGAGACCAGGTCTCAAGACAGACAAAAAAAGAGAAGAAAGAAAGAAAGAAAGAAAGAAAGAAAGAAAGAAAGAAAGAAAGAAAGAAAGAAAGAAAAGGAAGAGAAAAGAAAAGAAAGAGAGAAATAGCCCACTTCCCAATCTTTGCTTGGTACTTGAGATTCTGCTTACTTTTGAGAAAGCTATTGCAGGCTCTGAAGCAATCGCTGTGGTGGCTCTGTCTTTTCCCAGAGTGATTTTTTGCCTTTAATTTTTCCCTCACAAGCCAGCCCTGATAGCTCACACCTGTAGTCCACAGCTACACAGGAGGCTAAAGATGAGTCCAGGAGTTTGAAATCAGCAAGACTCACTTTAAAAAAAAATCCTCCTGACAGATTCACCCTCTGAGAGGGTTAGTAGGCCAGACGGAAAGGAGGCTACAGGGAAGCCGAGTCTCATCATTTCTAAAGTATGGTTTACTGTTAGATTCTAAAGAGGAAAGTCACAGACACAAGCTCAGGTATATGACACTAACTTTGTGTTGAAGGAATAGAGGTTCATAGGTTAATGAGCTCAGTAAGTCCAAGCGCTGTTAAAGCTAATCTTAGCAGCATCTCATTTCAGCAGTTGGAGGAAATTATCCAATGTAGGTAAAGTTCTCTGCCTTAATTGCAGTCATGTACTCAAGCTTAATAAGCAAGACTTCAAGAAAATGTGCTTTTCTTTTAGCAGTCTAAAAATAAATCAAAAGTCTGGCACTCACTATTAGTAATAATGTGTCTAAGCATACACGTTGCAAGTGATTCCGAGGAACTATCTGTCCTTCCTCACCTACTGAAATCATCCCAAAGTCTGTGGAGGACCACCCGGATGACTCTCCTTGAACAAAGAGCAATTATCTCCATTTTGGCTAAACCTGGCCCTATCTGCATGTACTGATACGTACAGAGCTAGCTAAGCCATTTCCCCCCCTTCAATTGGTTTAAAGCAATATAAATAAGGCTAGCTGAGGTGCCGATGTGTAATTATTGAAGCTAGGTGACAGTCACTGCTTGTCTGCCCCGTGGCTCCCAAAAACATGGTTGAGCTGGATGAGATGAAGAGTAATAGCTCGTGGCTGTCAACTGGAATCGAGCCTCAAGATAAGAAGCTATGATTTCCCAGGGCAGAAAAGTTTACATATCAGAACTGAAGCACCAGCTTCCTAAACATTACATGCTACCTCAATTGTAAGATGTAGACTGGTCTTTCTGCATATCCTTCTCTCTGCATATTGCAGAGGTGTTTTTAGGCCTCCTTTCTAGCATAGCTCATAGAACTTAAACATTTCCACCATTTTCATGGTCACTCATCCTCAAACACTCTCTTCTTTAAGAATTAAAATCCAGCTGGGGATTTAGCTCAGCAGTGTAAGTGCCTGTCTGGCAAGCGTGAGGTCATGAGTTCAATCCCAGATACAAAAAAAAAAAAAAAACAATTAAGATCTAGTTCAGATCCTGGGTTGAGGTCTTTGTTCCAATGAGCCTTCATCCTGGCCAGACTTAGGAACCCTTGGCTCCTCATAACTATAAATATGTCTTAGTGTCTTTATTCTCACTGTGGGTTACACTGAAAGTGATAGATTGGAATTAACTAATTAGAACTCCAATAACTTTTCCATGGAATTACAAATATAAACTTCCCAGACTGAGATGACGTTCAGGAAGAGCTCTCTATAAAAGTCAAGATTGTTCTTCAGTTTAAAATATTTCAGGGGTTGGAGCACAAGGTATAGCTCAGAGGCATAAGCACCTACCTGGCAAGCGTAAGGTACTGAGCTTGATTCCTGGTACCTAAATAAATAAAATAAAATAAAATAAAATAAAATAAAATAAAATATTCTAGGGGCTTTATCAATAAATTTGAAGAGCTTTGGATGTGAACATTCTTGCTTGGTACACATGAACATTCTTGCTAGTTTATTTTAGTTTGGAGTGCATTAGTAGATGTTATATTAAAAATGGTGTACATAACTGTGGTCCAAAAAAGATTTGCTATTGCCAGAAATTGACAAAATCATGAGAGAAAAAATATCATGTAATGTTATTCTTTAACAGGAGCAAAATGTGATTATGATTTCAATAAAATGCAGACATTATGTGATCATTACTTATGCATGTAATAATTGTTGAATGATTTGATTGCTGCTTTGCGTTATGGCATTAAAGTATCACTAAATGATAAAAATATGCATGTTTGAAAGTAGAATATTTTAGGAACTTGAAAAAACACCCAAACGCCTATCTATTTTGAAGTAGCATTATCAAACATGGAGTTGATATGCTTCCTCTTGCTTGTGATAAGCCAATTAAAGAAGGAAATGAACCTCTAGTGGGTTTTTAGAGACACATTTAGATTTTGATAACTTTATTTTTATGATTTTAAGATACAGATAAAAGCAACAGAACTATTTTTTTCTGCTAGTTTGTTACAAGAATATAAGTTTTCAGTGATTCAGTTGGCATAAAGGACTCTCTCCAAAAGGTTCACCTGCCCACTAATGTACAAATAAAAATTCTTAGCATGCCAAGCAGTGCATAGTGCAAAGAGCATAGAGACTAGGTTCTGACACATTTAGCACAAATTACAGCAGTAGCATTTACAGCTGCGTGTGATGAAGGGCAAATAAATGTGTGCGCATTTCTTTTCTTACCTGAAAAAAGGACACAATATATACCTTAGGGTGTAGTTTTGTGGATTAGTGATAATATATGCAAAATTCCTAGTAATTCCTAGATTTTAAATGAATAATAGCTATTATCAAAGTTATTTTTTAACTCAAAATGAGAAAATATTTTAAAAGAAGACAAAATCACTGACAACAGTCACAATAACAACACTCCAAACTGCATTTCTGGATATAAAACATCATTCCAATTATCAATTGCCTTTCTATTTAGTATATATTGTTTTCTTTTTCTGTTTTTATTAAAAAAATAAAAGCACATTTGTACAACCTTTACTTATGATCAACAGTTGATAACATTTAACCACATTTGTACATTTCTCTCTCTCTCTCCTCTCCTTATCTCTGTTAACATAAACATACACCATTTTGGAAAGAGTTAAAATATGACAATTCAATTTTAAATACTTTAATGTACCTTTCCTAAGAATAAAGATATTCAACAAGTTCATTTATTTTAACACATCAATTGGGAAAAATAAATATAAACACATTGAAATTGCCATACGCTAGAATCTATTTTCTCGAGTTGGAAATCTATGTATTCTTCTTGCTACTGATCTGTAATTATGGGCTTACCAGACTGGGGCTGCTAATAAAACCTAACAGAAGGCTTATAGAGTAAAATTCTTCATGAAATAAGTAGATATAGAACTACCTATGTTATAAAAATGAGGGTTTATCATCAGCAATACCATTTGTGAAAAGTACACATTTTAATATAATAAGAAGTTGTATCTTAAGCCCAGTTTTCCAAATTCACACCTCAGACTCTCCTTATCTTCACTCTACAGTGTCTCTGGAGAATAACTCAGCTGCATTGGCTTAGGATCATCATGCACTATCTAATCACCTCAGAGAACTGTCCCACATAATGGTGATTTCACAATATTGTTCCTTCCAGGTAACGATATTTATCTTTATCTTTATAATTATCTTTTACTTATAATTATCTTTGTAGTTAACCTTTCTTTTTACATACATACACGTGCGCGCATTTCAGCCAATCTACCTGAGGCAACTTTGCAGTATTCAAACTCACCACTGTTAATAATTTTGCTTTTCTTTGAATTTCCTGTCTTACAGCTCTTCCCAATTAGCACAAAACTATCACACTCTCTCTTCTCTCTCTCTCTCTCTCTCTCTCTCTCTCTCTCTCTCTCTCTCTCTCTCTCTCTCTCTGTCTCCCTCCTTCCCTCTCTCTTTCTTTTTAATTGGGAACAAGGAAATAATCCCCATTGTTAACTAATTAACTAATTATCCTTAGTCAAATTGCTTGAAGCCTCCTGGATCTCAGGTCCTCCTTGGTGACAGGATAAATACGCTAAGTTTGCAAAGCCTGAATTGAAAATCAGCTTTGCTTAGGTGAGGTTATATCGTTGGATTCTGGCCTCAACCTGCCTGAGTACTTTTGCTTCTTTATTATTAGTTTGATGGCTATGAGTTACTTAGTATTTTATGTCTAGGTTGCCTCATTTCTAAAGAAAATGTATTAATAAAAGTATTTGCCTTATAATGTTTAGTTAATATTTATGAACAATGACACTGCCTATAACTGAAAAATGTGGCTCCAGCAATGTACTTATGTCAAGAAAACAAACACTAGAAGCTCTGAGGTTATGCAATAAAGAACCACTAAAATCAAATATCTAAAAGTACTGAGTGTGTAAATATACTAGCAGAATAACCAGAAATGCTTCCTGCTCTGCATTCTTTCTTATTCTTTAATTAAATTTACCTGTCTTCAAAAAGTCCAGTAAGATAAAGTTCCTAAATAATTTTTAAAAATCATTATCATTACAAAGTTGTGGACTGAATTTTCTTTTGGCACAGTTGAAGCTTCGCACAGTATGTATTATTTCTGGTGTCAAATGACAAAAGTACAATTTAGTCTAATGCTCTTCACTGGCTTTATTTTCTATTCTAAAATACATAAAATGGAATAAATGTTTGAGTAGGCTAAACAGAAGAGGTTGGTTTTGTAGATAAAGGCTGAAGCAAACAAAAGCAAAGACTAAAAAGTACATTTCTTATATTAAAGTTAATTTCTTTATAAAGCAAGGACAAGGAAATGGAACAATAAAAAAAGTTGGTTAGCATCAGGTTACCTTTTCTGTGTAAAAGTTAAGGCAGAAGGAACTTCATTATCATGTCAACTTAAGCCATCCTGTTTGGGAAATGTAGCTGTTACTTCTCTAATCCTGATGTCTCTGGTCAGATAAACAGCTTAGTTCTAATTTGGTGGCATGAATCTGGGTGGACATAAGCCTACCCAGGGTAGAGAAATACGGCTTTCTAACTCCACTGTTCATGTAACGGCGCGAGCCATTCAGTTCGAGAAAGACTAGATTTAGATTTTTAGCCTGATCTAGCAGGACCTACAGGAGCTTAGTCCAAGACAATGGACTCTTATGATTTATATTTAATCCTAACTTTTCATTTTTATCAAAGTATTAATTTCTAAAAGTTAAAAATAAGACTTTCATATAACTCTATACTGAGCATATTTCAAAAGTATTTAACTGCAAATGTATTTGAAAAGTATTTAACTGCAAAACAAGAATGGTAAAGCTGGCTAAAGGACACGGGGTGAAACTGGTATACGCTAACAGAAGAGACAGCTAAAACTTGCTAAATGAGAGTATTCTAATAGTGATTAATGTTCTTCCAGGAAAAACCATAACTTTTGGGGTTTTTTCTCCTGCTAGAAACATAATATATGCTTTAATGCCAGAAAAAGTAATTTGTAATATAATCATCTTTGGACTTTGCAGTCTGGGCCCCCGTTAAAGAGAAAAACAGCCACTAAGTCTAACCATGACTTTGGTATCCATATTTGACTGAGAAACTTGTACTTACTTTGCAAAAACAGGAGAGGCACACAGAAAGAAAGTATCCAAAGATGTTTACAAATACGTGTTTTTAAAAGTTTAGTTTTCAAAATAATGATGTGTGAACTAGTAGTTGGAATTATTTCTAGCTTAATAAAGAACAGAAAAACAATAAATTTGCTCTTTACACTGAAAATAAATATTGAGTACCTCTCTCTGGTACTGGGAATTGAATCCAGGGCCTCACACCTGTTAAGCCTGTACCACTCACTGAGGTACATTTCCAGCCCAAATACCAACTTTTTCATTTTGGCTTTATTTTTTTTTATTAGTACATGAATTTTGCAATCCTCTTGAGGTGTCATTACACCTCCATAACACAGCTTGTTTCTTTTACAATCCTTTTCCCTCTCCTTCCTTTCTTCCACTACCAACTTTTAAAGAAAGTACATAGCTTCAAAATGCATGCCATTTACTATGTACTTAAAAATCTGTGTTTGTTATTATTAAGTTTAGTGTTCACTCCCAAAATTATCTTAAATCAGCCTTTTTTTTTTTTTTAATGGTACCATGGATTGAATTCACGACCTTGTGCTTACCAGGCAGACTCGTGTGCCACTGAGCTAAATCCCCAACCCCTCAGTCCTTAATTTTGAAATCGGCCTTCCCCATCTCTCTTCTTCAGGTACATATAATAGAAGCACCAGAAAAGGAAAGGGGATGAGATTCTTTATGAAGAAAAAAACCTAAAATTTAAAGGCAAGCATGGTGCATGGGAAAGTATATATCTCACATCAATCTCTTCTTTTCTTTTTTTTAGTGTTACTGTAAGGAATTGTCTTGAAATTATGCATTTCAATATTATAAAATGCAAATAAACAATTCTGATTTTGAGAATTTTTTAAAATTTCCTTTAATATTATTCATGCCTTTTCTTTGGAAATCTGCACTTAAATAAAGAACAGAACATCTTAAAAGTATGAAAAAGATGACCATATTTACTCTTTCTTAATACTTTATAGAAACATAAACTTGAATCAAAAAATTTCCAATAAAATATCTCATACAAATGCAAACAAAAACACACACAGAAAAAAAAAAGTCAGAAGCTGAAAGTACAGGCAGAAACTAACAAGAGGAACTACTGTTCAGCAGAGTGTGTTACTAGCCCTCAAAAAACCAAATTAAAACAAATTAGTAATATTTTCCTTAATTAGTAAAGTAGCTTTCAGGCTGCTGTAACATATTAGCATAAACACCCACAGGAGACTTAAAACAGCAAACATTTACTTTCAGTTCTGGAAGCTCAGTGGTTCATAAGGCCATGCTCTCTTTCCAAGGCTCTAGGGGAAAATTCTTTCTTGCATCTTCATGCTTCTGCTAGTTTCTTCACGTTCAGCTACATAATATTCTCTGTTCTTCTCCTTATTTGTGTATTTTTTAGTTCAAACTTCTCCCTTCTTTTATTTCTTATTTTGTTTGAGAAATGGTCTCGCTATACAGTCCTGGCTGTCCCTGAACACACTATGTATGTAGCCCAATACTGAAATCCTCTTGCCTTGGCCTCTTAAGTGCTGGGCGATTTCTCACTGAAAGGAGCTGAATAAACTGTGAGCTAAATAAACTTTCCCACTTCATCTTTGGGTGTCAGTTATTCAGTCTCAAAAACAAGAGAAAAGTAACTTGGACATAAGCCTACCCAGGGTAGAGAAATATGGCTTTCTAACTCCACTGTTCATGTAACTGCAAGCCATTCAGTTCAAGCCTGTATGTTGAAATCAGCTGCCTTCATTCAAAGGAAAGAAAATGTGATACACGTATCTTGCAATCAGTACGCACCTAAAACCAGCACCACATGCACAAGGTCTGCCACCAACTGGAGTAGTAGCCAGGCTTCTTCTCCCTTGGCTATAGAGGTCAAATACCTATAAAGCAAATCTTGAGAAGCAACTTCTCTAAGCCACTATCTGGAGCAGGGTGCTCTGGGATTCTTTTCTCAAAGCAAAGTCTTTCACTTTTGCAATTCTGAGGCTGTAAATGCTGGAGTCCTGCTGGTTCTTGTGATATTCTCATACTATTTTTTCCTGTTGTCTTCTTCTGAAATACATAGCTTTTTCTTGCTAGCCTTTTCTGCAACAAATTTTTCTCTGTCCCATCTTTGTAGGCCCACAACTTTACTGGAGCTTCTTTTTTTGGCTAAACTCGAAACATTTTAAATCATTCTGCTAGGTTCTTTGCTCTTGATTCTTAACATAAATCTGGCTAAAGTCCCCCAAGAATAGCCATACCACTACCTCAACATTAGACTGCCAGATTAGTCTGCTTAATTAATCTGATTAATAAACTCAGTCTCAGACAAAGTCTCTGGACATGAGAAAAATGCAGACACTTTCAGCCACACCATAACACACTTCACCTGGAGTCCAATGGCCAATGCAGTCCTTCTTCCCAGCAGAACACCATTGAGCCTGGTCTTTATGGGCAATGTTTCTGTCAGACTTCTGTCTTCCGAGCTCTGACCAGAATCTCCCGTCAAGTATAGCCTAAGGTGTTCCAGCTTTACTTTTTCAGCAGGCATCTCTAAACCTTTCCTAACTCTTCCCTTTTCTACAAGTGAAAGGCTTTTGAGACACATGGCTAGGTAATGTCACAGCAATGGCCTCACTCCTTGTACCAAATTCTGTTTTAGACATCTGGACCCAAACTGTAACAGTATAGTGGGTATAAGTGTCACTCTGCCAAAAAAAAAAAAAAAAGCAAGCAAACAAACAAAAAAAAACCCCCAAATACAGTCGAGTCACTTGTACCTGGGTGGAGGAAGTATATGAGCATGGTGCAAACATAAAGAATCTGCCCATTATTTAATGCACACCTATGAATATCAAGTTCTAAGTATCCAGGAATTCCCATCTCCTCACTTAAGAAGCTCTGTGGTTTCAACCATACCTCCAAAAAGATGTGTTCCAGTCCTAATCCCCAATCAATACTTGTGAATGTGTTTTTGTATGAAAGTAGAGTCTTTACACACATAAACAATTTAAGAGGAGGTCATAATGGATTAAGGTGACCCTAATGATATGATTCATGTCCTTATAAGAGGAAAATTTGGGCGCAGAGATGCACAGTGGGAAGAAGGTCATGTGAAAACAGAAGCAGAGATTGCTGTGATATAGCTGTAGACCAAAAACTTCAATTGCCTGCAGTCATCAGAAGCTAGGAACAGCCAAGAAAGCATTCTTTCCTAGAGCCTGTGAAAGAAAGCCCAATCCTACAAGACCTTGATTTCAGACAAAACATGAAATAATAACTGTTGTCTTAAGGCACCCAGTTTAGTGCACTTTGTTGCAGCAGCCCTCATAAACTAACAGAGATAGTATATGTATGGAATGGATTGGGTAGGAAATCTAGCAGTATTTCTTCCTTTCATTGTCTTCCCCAGTAAGAGAAAGCTGTTGCAGAAATTTTATCCAATCTATTTGTAGAAACAGAAATACAGGAGAGCATTGAAGTTTTCATTCTTTTTGTTTTGTTCTCTCTTTTCTCAGTGAACAAAATAACCAAGTCTCTGCTTGAACAGCCATCTCCTCAGGGGAGGAGAGCAGCTGAGCCTTCTTCCTAAAACTGACCTCTTCTTGGACAAAGAAACTGGAAGGGTTCAGCTCTGGGCCTCAGGGAAATTTGAAATGTGTCAGAGTGAAATATTCATTAGTAACTCTGAAGAAGTAGTATGCTCAAAGCCAAAATTTTGCTTTCTCTTCTTATTTCAAAATATACCCAGCCACTAGTCTTAAAATACCAGAGATAGGTTATGAACTAAATTAATATTGGTAGCTCCAATTTTGAAAATGAACCTCTGGCTCCTGTTATTAAATTCCCAGAAAAAAATGAAAGTCTAAAGAATAGACTCTTTCGGTTTGTGAATTTAAGTTCAATAAGATTACCAAATTGGATACAGCTTTAGTTTCCTAATTACATCTTACCTCTGTCTCATCATAGCGGTCTCTCCAGTCCCTTGACCAGGTTCCTGGTTTCCAATGAAAGGTTTCACTGAACAATGATCTGACTGAACATTGAGTTTCTCATGCCTGTGAAAGAACAACTCTCCAAAGGTTTTTTAAGACTTGGCTCCCTCAGGAAAGTCATATTATTTCTTGTGATCTTGCCTCCTGTGTTATTAGTGTTAACTCTAGTAATTGCAGTATTGTGAAACAAGGAATATCTCATATAGTAGGGTACTTAATGTTTGTAGGCAATAATCTAAGACCTTTATACATTTTATCTCATCCAGTCTTTTCAATAATCCTGGGAGATTCCATTCCTTTCAAAATTTTTATTTTAACTAAAAAATTTCAACTTATACATTAAAAACATAAAAATTATCCATATTCTTGAGGTGAAATGTAACATTTGATATGTGTACACACACTTTTATAAGATTTACTGTTGCAGATTGTACATTTGAAAGCAATCATGCAGTACTTGATTCTGTTTCTGACTTCCACCCATGTTGTCATAAATAGTAGAATTCCATTCTTTTGTAGCTGAATGGTATTTGTGTGTGTGTGTGTGTGTGTGTGTGTGTGTGATACATCTTCTTTATCCATTTGTCATTTTATGGACACAAGTTGTTTCCATTACTTAGCTTATTGCAAATAATGCTGCAGTGACCATAAGAGTGAAGGTGTCTCTTCAAAATACTAATTTCACTTCCTTTGGATATTGTCTTAGTTACTTTTCTCTCATTGCTGGGACAAAATACCTGACACCCAAAGTTAAAGGAAAAAAGGTTTATTTAGCTCACAGTTTGTAGAGATTTCAGTCCACAATAAACTGGCTCCCAGTTGGTATGGCAAGGGCAGAGAGGCAACAGTTTATGACAGTGGAAGACAGCAGAAACAAGAATAAAAGGGAGGAGCAAGCCTTTTTTCCACCCTTATAGTGCATGCAGGCTACCTGCCCTAGGGCAGGCGTAGCACTCATACCCCCAACCTTAGCACTAGAATAAACCAATCACAAGCTCTAGAATCAGCTGCCTCTGAAAAACCCATTGCCCCATGACTGCATAAGGCTTTGGCAGGGGGGCACATCCAGACACAAACCATAATAGATATATAGCCAAGAGAGATAATGCTGCATAATATGGTAGTTCTGTTTTTAATTTTCTGAAGAATGACCATGCTGTTTTCTATAATGGCCCTACCAATGTACATTCCCACCAACAGTGTGCATAAATTCTCTTTCCTCATATGTTCTATAGCACTTTTTACCATCTTTTTTATTAGTACATGCTTGCGATACATAGTGAATAGATTCATCACGGAGCATCTGTGCATATACATATACATATCACATCTTGATCCTCTTTTCTTTTCCTTCCCCTTTTTCTCCTTTCTATAAATCTTTCTGATACTTGCTATTCTTACCTGGGTGAAGTGATATTGTTAGTTTTATTTACATTTCCTTGATGATTCGATTGTTATTATTCCTGTTTCACAGATGAGAAAACAAGTTCGCTGAGAGTTAACAATAACAATAAAAACAATTGTTAGGCTTAGGGTTCCAACTCAAGTGGTGTGGCTCCAAGGCCAGAGCTGTGACTATCACACAGTATTGCCTTAGAGACTGTTTGATTTAGAGGGACATGGTCAGATTTTTAAATCTAGATATAAACAAATTTGGCCTTCTTTTCTGGGCACCATTCTTCTCACACAGCTTAATACCTAAGCTCTCAATGTTTCTTCTAATTGCCTGCTTTTTTGCTTGTTTGCTTAGTTTTTTGACAGGATCTCACACTGTGCTCCAGACTGGCCTTGAAATCACTATGTAGCCCAGGTTGGTCTCAAAATTTGCAATCTTTCTGCCTCAACCTCTCTAGTATTGGGATTCAGGCAGAAGAGATCATGCTGGGATTTTTTTGGAAGGGGAGTAGGGAAGTGCTGGGGATCTAATCCAGAGCCTTATTCGTGCTAAGGTAGCACTCTACCACCAGGGCCCACCTCAGTCCATGTGTTTCTTTTGCTTCTATAAACAATTCTCCCTTTATTTTTGTTCTGTTTTATCATTTTTTAAGAAGGACTACTTTTCTTTTCCATCTGACTTGTCTTTATTTTTTTCCAGAAAACATAAATATATATGAAACATATATAAATAATATAACATATAATATATTTATATGAAATCATTATTTAAAGTACTATCTAAAGAAATAATGATCAAATAAAAATTTCACCAAAATTAAGCAACAGTGCTTTGTGGGTTTTGTTAATGCTGCCATTTCAGGCAATTTTTAAATTATTATTAATATTATTATTTTAAAAGGAATAAAACAAACAGTAAAATGAAACAAAATAAAACAATGATAGGACAGTAGTAAATCCACAATCATTACTATACTGCATATTGCTATCCTCTAAATAATTGCTTAGTCTATCAGCCCCCAGCCTGCAAAGTCAATCAAACAACACAAATGTCAGCTTGCTTCCCTACTTCAGTTATGATCATCTCAGCCTGTGTCATGTCCAGTTGCTCATGTGCAGGAGATAGAGGCAGCTTCCTTGCTGGTTCTCCCCAGCCAGCAGGCCTCCCAGGAAATTGTGATTTTTATTTCATATTCTTCTTGCAGTGAATCTTATAAAGTACCTAAAACTTCTTCAGAGCATTGTTTTTTATTTCTTTTGGTAATCCAAAGTAATAAAGTGTATTTGTTCAGTAGTCTTTGGGAAATAAAATAAATAACAACCTTTGTAAGATCAAAGAAATCTTTAAAACCACTTTCCTTTTCCAGTGTTTCTTTAAGAGAAAAACCTATGTGCTTTATTACAAAACTGATGCTGGTCATTGCCCAAGTCCTTTAGAAAACCACAAGTCTTGGCAATTGTCCGTTTTCTGCTACTTCCTCACACACCAGTGATAGGCAGGTTTCTTAGATGAGAGGAGATAATTAGAGGGAGTCTGATTTTGAAGTCAAACTTCAACCTACACTTCTATCATCTTTTGCAGAGACACTCAAAGAAAGCCAAATTATGTAAAGCATTATATTTCATATATGCATATTATACAAATGGTAAATAAGTCTGTCCATTGTATGAGTTAAAATTTTTAAAGCAGCTCTTTTCTCCAGTTACTTTTCATTAGTAATTTAGAAATATGTAAGAAGACAAAATAGCATAAACAAAAGAAGCTGTGCACAGGTGATTAGAAAGATTATATAATCTATTTTTACCACAGACCTGTAGTAAAGCTATAATATTTTTGTCAAGTTAAAATCAAGTTATTTTTCTTTCACTAACAGTTGAATTTAAATTTCCTTACTCAATTTTTTCAGGAAAGATGAATGAAATATGTTATGATGTAAACAATAACTGCTACCATACATTTGTAGAATATACTATCCCAATGCTATAATTTTATTTTTATTTATTCTCTGCAGCAGCTGATTTAATCAACTTCAATTTGTAGACATTTATCTATTACATTAAAATAATTTATTCTAAAAAGTAGTGACTTTTAAAAATTAAGCATTTATTATTCTCATAGTTTCTGTGTGTCAGAAAATTCAGAAACAGGCTAGTGAAGCAGGCATAGTCTAAAGTCTTCCACGAGATTGCAGACAGAAGACAGATGCACCAGACCTCAGAAGGCAGCCTCACTACCAAGGGGGTCCACTCACTTGGATGCTAAGCAAGCAGAGACTTCCACTAATAATCAACCCAAGAAAACACAACATAGTATTGTATCTGCAGTGTCATTTATCAGGAGTCACACACCATCACTTCTTCAACATTATGGTTAGAAGTCTGTCACTAATTCTGGTTCACATTTAAGGGTAGGAAAATCAAACCTCACCTGCTGCAGGTAGGTATTAAAATGTGTGGACAATTTTTAAACTACTAAAGTATTCCCTACTTTATCCCTTACTTTATTAAAAAGAAAAGAATATGATCTAAACTTCTAATAATAGGCAATTTTTCACTGTTCTGTATAAGCTTATTCCTGCTTGCACCAGAAATAAAATACTGGTTGAACATATTAACATTTTGATATTTGTGAAGTTCTTTGCTACACTTGCAGACTTGAGATTTTGATATTGTTCTTATCTCCCTGAGCCTCAGAATTGTGACTGTCACTTAATCAGCACTCAAAAAATGTTTGATATCTAAATAAACAAGGCATCTACATGCCTTTGTTTTCTGGGTCTGGAATGTCCTATCATATTCATAAAGTAAGAAATTTTATTTAAAATATTATATTTTCATCCCTGTACAGGCACACATGATTTTCATTAAAAAAAAACATGAACTAAGAAACAAAAATTAAGATTATTGTGTATAAGGGACCAATATGTCTATTCGTTGCCTCCTACTATGCTCATACGATCTGAAATGAAATGCAAGAAAAGGTTTAAGAAATTAAAAATCAACAGTGCTAAAAAAATATAGAGAGAAAGTGTCATAGCACAGTCATCAGCTGAAAGTGAGATATACAAAGGCAACTGAAAGTCTGTAGAGAGAAGCAAAGGAGTATGGAGAGTGAAAGAGCACAGAGGTTACTCCAGGGAGAGAAGTAGACCCCCTCTCCTTCCAGTTGCTCATTAATGTAAAGGAAGAACAATTGGAATGATTCTATGGCTCTTTCCAGACATATACAACTGCTAAGGGAGAAGCTTGAAATTGAAAAATGTCCAGTTTGAATCACTGCTCAAACTGTTGGGGATTTTCAGAAGTAACTGGAGAGAAAGCCAGGAAAAGGAGCAGACTGCAGGTAAGTATTTGGGAGAAATGATAATGATGAACTTTGGGTTCTAAAGTGGGTTATTAAGAGTTGAACACAGGAGGGAAATGATAGAACAAAAGTGGTAGGCTGAGCAGAGTAGAGATCCACAGGAGGTTAGGGATTTATAGTGGAGGTACTGTATTTAACTGGAGGGAGGACAGTAGTAAGCCAAGATTATAATTATGGAAGCAATAGTCAAAGCCATGTCTAAGATAAGACCATAGAAGCAAGTGTTTGCAACAGGTGAAGGGCAGCAGACATTTGAGGAAAATCTAAAGGACTAAGGCCAGAGTTCTTATAAATATCCTATGAGATAGGCTCTGAGAAAGTTTGTAAGCCTTGAATTCTGTGTTCATGCAAATTATCAATCAAGGATGAGTTAAAATGTAAGCCTTTTAAACATAGAAGTTGGAAAATAAACCACTCATGTTATAAATGAAAACAGAGTAGGCTGCAATTATAAAATACATGATTGCAGACAAAAAAAAAAAAAACTGGTGCCTCAAACTGCTAATACCTGAACGTGACTCAAAGGAGTAGAAGAAGCTAAAAATATTCAAAGAGAATCTATTATATTTAAATACTTGCAAAATTTTCTTTGAAATGCCAAAGTTTAAGTTATATAAACATACATTTCCCCTTTCACTCAAATCACATGACACAACGAATTCTACAATAATCTTTCCATAATTTTAACAAATTGGCTATACAAATTGAAGTCAAATAAGCAATACTTATGATTTCAGTATATGCATAATCATGGTTACAGTAAAATGCAGTAATTGTGTAGGAAAGGATTTTCTAAACAGAACTTCAGTTGAAAAAGGCATAGCAGCAAGGATCAACAAATGAGATTATATCAGACTAAAAAGCTTCTGCACATCTGAATAAATCAGTAGAGTGGAGAGAAAACCTAACGAATGGGAAAAAAAATTTGCCAGCTATTTCTTAGACAGAGGACTAATATGTAAAATATACAAAGAACTAAAAAAAAAATCAAAGATCCAGTCAAAAAATAAGCAGATACTTCACAGAAGAAGAAATACAGATGACCAACAAAAAAATGAAAATATCTTCAACCTCGCTGGCCATTAAAGAAATACAAACTAAAACGATGCAAGGATTCTATCTTATTCCAGAAAGCGTGGCAATCTTAAGCATGGCCTGGCTGTGGTGCAAAAGGAACCCTCTATCATTGTTGGTGGGAATGCAAACTAGTAAATTATTGTGGAAACCAACCAGTATGGAGATTTCTCAGAGAACTAAAACTGGAAATTCCATATGAACCAGCTATCCATTTGCTGAATATCATTCTCTACAGCAATACATACATATCAATGTTTATAGTAGCACAATTCATAATAGCAAAATAAATCCTGGAAGAGCCTGAATACCCATGAACAGATGACTGGATAAAGAAAATGTAGTATCTATATGTAATGAAATACTACTCAGCTATAAAGAATGACAAATTTGAGACATTATGAGGAAATGAAAGCAACTGGAAAATATAGTGTGGAGTGAAATAATCCAGAGACATAAGCTTAAATACCACAGATTTCTCTCATTTGAGTGAGGCAAAGTACAAACAAAGAAAATGACAAAGGATGAGTGGAAAGAAGCAAGAGGTTGGATCTCTTGCAATAGGGAAGTGATCCAAGGGAGGGGAAAGGGGAATAAAAAGGGAGACATGCCATGTACAGGAACCTAGGCCTGCAGTTAATGTCAATTTTATGAGGCAGGATAGGAGCCAAGACAAAGACTATCAACAAGAATGGAAAACGGGATGGAGAAACTGGAGTAGGAGGGAAGAAGGGGGAAGAGGATTTTAAAAAGAAAGGGGCCAGGGGTTCATCTCAGCAGTGCAAGTGCCTGCTTGAGGTTGTGAGTTTGACCCTTGGTGGAAGAAAGAAGGAAAGAAAGAAAGAAAGAAAGAAAGAAAGAAAGAAAGAAAGAAAGAAAGAAAGAAAGAAAGATGATGTAACCATCCCCAAGAACCACATGAACTGCAAACATGTACAAATAAAATAAAATATTTTAAAATAATTTTTTAAAATTTAAAAATGAAATAATTATAATTTTTGACACTGTAAAATGGTTATTGAGGACAGAAGAAGACTATGGAAGAGAGAAGGGCAAGATAAACACACAAATTTATTTTCCATGGTGGAAGTATAAAGCAATATAGAGAGTTGAAGTGTATCATTTCTCTATAAAGCAATATAGAGAGTTCAAGTGTATCATTTCAAGAACTTACAGTGGAGTTCTTAATAATAATTTAGAAAGGGGAAGTACAAGTAAGTTCAATTGCTCATATTTCACAGCAGGTAAATGTAGCACAAATTGAGGGAAATGATTGCCATATATAGTAATAGGCATGACCACAGAAAGGGTGAAGATAAACTAGAGGGGACATGCTTTTGGGAAATGAAACAGACCAGGGCATTTGTAAAAACATTACCGGTATTTATTTTCTGGCCTTTGCATTCAAGAGACATTATAACCTTGCAAAACATGTATCTTATTTAAACACAAAATGAGTTTTAAAGGAGTCTGAAGAATAAGGAGGGTGTAGGATATGGACAAAGTTGTAGAATTAATTTTAAATCTACTTCTTTGTGTGTCATCTTGGGATATAGGCTTTTGTAGATGTACTTAGATTTATAATAGCTGAAATAATTTTATCTCTTAAAGGCCAAAATAATACATTCTTTTTTAACTAGAAAAAATGACTTATTGGCCCCATTTTTGGTGTTATCATGTCCTTTTTCAAAAATGAGAAATAGAGCAAGAAATCAAAAGGTCAAGTTGAAGTTTGAAAGCAGATCTGAGAGTTAATCATATAGAACAGAGACAAGATGAATCAAAAGCAGCATCTCTTATCATAAATGATGCTTTTAAAATAGTTTTACCATCAATGTGATTTTTCACATATCTCTGTGTGGCATCTGTAAACAGATTTATTAATTTATATGCTAAATTATTCTTCGCATTGTGATTTGTGACAGGTGATAATTCAATAAATATAATAAAATTGCTTAAAGCTAATGTAATTATTCAAACAAATGACTAATAATACATTTAATTTTCAAATGAAAGATTACTGAGCTGTTCAATCTTGAAAAACTTTGCCAAGTATATTAGTTTAATGGTTCACAGCTCAAACGTCATTCCATTCAGTTAAATTAAATGTAGGGAAAACTTCATTTCCTATCTCCTTCATTCTTCACCTTATACTATTCTCTCTCCGTCTCTCTCTGTCTCTCTGTCTCTCTCTCTCTGTGATAATTCTTTCAATTGTGTCATCAGTTTAAGATCAACTGTTTGGAAGAATGAAATGATCAACATGTAAGTACTATAACATGGTTGAAATAGAGATTTCAAGATCTTTTAAAATCGTTATTTATTTACTTATACATGTTTCCTTAAAGAAATATAACCTCTTAATATCTGACCATGTTTTCCAAATTTTACTCACTTACCATCATAAATCTAGAAAGAATGATTAACTGCTCCTTCATTTCTTCTTGTAAAAAAATCATCAACATTACAAGTAGAAATGAAAAAAAAACGAGGAGAATTTAACTTAGTACATGACATTATTATGTTGTCAGAGGTTAATTTATACATAAGCAGTATTAAAAAGTAACGTATGAAGTCATCATCTGAAAGTAAATTTATTTTCATGTGAAGGTATACTTATTTTAAAGACAGTATTTTTTAAATGAATAGAAAAACTCTAATACCTCAATTTGTATTTCAATACTATTTGTGTGTGTGTGTGTGTGTGTGTGTGTGTGTGGTACAGAGACTGAATCCATGGCCTTGAGCTTCATAGGCAAGCATTTTGTATTGAGCTATATCTCCAGGCCTTTTTCTTTCTTTTTTGCTTTTCTTTCAGATGGGTTCTCACTACATAGCTTATGCTGACCTTGAAATTGTGATTCTCCTACTCCAGGCCACCATATCTGACTCAGTACTAGAGCTTTCTTGTTTGTCTTTATCAACACAAAATGTAGCCAATCTAGCTTGACTTTTATAAGTGACATAGACTGATATAAAGTAAGGACATAAAGTTGTGATAGATTTTTTTTAAATATTGAGAAAAAAATGGCATGGAGCCAATAATTATGCAGCAGCTATCTGAAGCCACTTGGTAGACATTTTTCAGTTTTGTAAAGGAAGCACTGACATTTTCCACGGATGAAACTTAAGAAGTCAAGTAGTCAAGTCAAGTGGAATGACTGGCTCTGAAAAACAACTAATTAATAACTCCAAGGAAGCCTCCTCGATTTCCCTTTTAAACTGCCAATGAAAACGCAGAAAAGCAGATGGAAACTCACAACACTGAAATCTAAGACTGTGGGACCACTGTATGCCAGAATCTTGAAGTAAATTCTGCCAAGAGAGCAGGGTGGCAGCAAAGGATTAGGAGAAAATAACTCAAGTTTTGCTTCATAATAGACTTCATTTTATTGAGAGAGAGTGAGAGTTTGAGGAAAGCCTGGAAAGCGCCTTTTCGCCTCTGTCTGAAGCTCCTCTGTGCCAAGATGAGCAGGGAAACAGCTTCGTCCTGCGCTTTATGATGCAGGAAGCAGCTGTCACCTTCTGCTCTCCTGTACAGGGCACAAGGACACAGACTCTTGCAGTGTGGGGCAGCTGGTTGGCAGCATCTTGACTTGAAGGGTCTGCTGTTAACAAAGGGTTTTTTTAAAAGAAGGTCAGAAATGGAGGTGATTGGAGCCCCGAGATAAGTATTATTCATGTAGTGCACTAATTCAAAGTATCAGAGAACCAGTCTAGTTCAGAAGACTATAGGAACAGACAAGCCAGCCAGGAACTGAGATGGAGCAGACCTGAGCCCATCAGTTTACCAAGAGCAGAAATGTAACTACTCTTTGGCCTAACACTGAAACACTGACTGACTGTCTTTGTACAGGAATTTGTAACACACACACAAATGTAGACTACGCACACACACCCTAGATTCCTAGAAGGAAATTTTTTCTGTATGAGAAGATAGTAACTAAAATATCAGAGGTAAAATATTTCTGTGAACAAGAGCCTGCAAAAAATTTCAGTAAGCTGGTATTACCAACAAGGTAATGGCTTACTTACACAGAGATAATCACAGAAACACAGTGCAGAAATCCAAAAGTGACATTTCAAACAGTGAAAAAATAATAGAATGAAAGGAGAACACACAGACATGGAAAGAAAAAATACTAAGATCAGAAAGTTTCTGCAAGGAAAACATAACAAATATAACAACTAAACCAAAACCTGCCCTACAGAGTAGGAAAAGTGGGATCTGGATTGTACAGAGCGGAATCAGGCAGGTAGTGTTTCTTCAGTTTAGTGACCGTGGAATCCCCTGAGGTTCTGATAGATTCTGACAGAGGAAGTCTGGGGTCTGCAACTGAGCTCCCAAGACTGCTGGGCTGAGCATCAAATATGGCCAAACAACGCTGTCAAGGACAGCCCCGTAGCTTGCACTGGACAGAGGCAGAGTTGGATGTGACTCCACTCTGTGTGTTTTCTCTCTCCCACCCTCACCTGCTTCTGGTTTTCCATCACACTGTTTTTTTATGAATTTGCCTGGCTCATAATATAGCCAGGTTATAGCAGCAGAGAAAGGATTGAGACATAACAAATACACGGATGTTTGTGTTTCTAAAGAAGAGATTCAAGTGAATGGAACAGTAGCGATAATTAAATGTGCACCTAAAGAAAATTTCCTTGAGGTGAACAACTGAAAATGCATGGGGAAAAGAAACACTATTTTCTGTGCAAAATTCAGTGAAATGTTCTTGTGTTTATTCTAGCAAACTAAAGGAAAATTATCAGTTATAACCAAAAGGAAATGAAATATAGATTTTCTAGTGTAAGAAAAAATAATTGGACCCCAGAATGTTGAGCAGTTTCACTTAGCTAGGCAGTATTTGTCAGATGTTTTTATAAGGAGAGAAAATACAAAAGATCCAAATGTACAACAAGTCATTTAAAAATTATGGTAAACATGCCAATAGGTTTTGTCAGAGTTGTGAACTATCAGGATTAAATTTAGTGTGTTTATCCATTAGCCCAGAGAATTTATTGAGAGTAAGGGCTCTAGCATCCCCTTACCAAGGGACTATACAGAGGACTACAGCATCCCTTAAATACTTTGATGGGAATAAGTTATACCGCAGGCTGGGTCTACACATTTAGGTTGGGGATGGGAAATCCACAGTAAAAACGATACTCAGAATCCTTGAACCAGTAAAATATTTTGTGTCTCATCTATATTCAAAGTATTGTATATAAGTTCCCAAAGTAGAAAAAAAAGCACAAAGACAACATTACTTATTAAATTGTCTACATTTTAGCAATTAAGAGCACAAATACACCTATAAACAGCTCTTAACTATCTCGTAATACTTTTGCTTGATTCAGTAGGACTGTAACTCCCCAAGTGAGACCTTGTGTCATAGAACATGATTACACCAAATTTTAAATAAGTGGGGAAAACTCTGAAAAATAGTGTAGTCTCTTGTGAACTAGAAACTATATTCAAATTATGTACCAGAAAAGTATAATAATTTAAAAATATGCATGCTATATTGTAAAATGAAAAAGGAAAACTACCAAATAGTACACAATTGCCACTTCAATGAAAATGTATATGAATGAATCCACATAGGAATAACTATGCAAACGTAGCTCACTGACTGTGGGATCCTACGTGATTATTTTCCTCTTTCTGGCTGGCATTTTCGAAATTCTCTGCAGTACAAGTAAAATGGAGGTATAGAAAGAAAATATGAAAAATAGAAATTACTACCAGTGCCTCTCACTGGGTACTTTATATCTACTACTTTCTTTTATATTTTAGATAGCTTTTAAATTAAATTGACCTTAATAATGTCTACAACACATTAATAACTATTTGTCTTGAGGAAAATTATCAGATAACCAAGATATCATTGCAATATGTTAATTTCTCCTGTTTGACAAATTTTTTTCCTCATCCCACGTCTGATTTTTTTTTTAACATGGTAAGTCCCTGACTGATTAACATTGAAGCTGTGAACTTTCACAGGTGTTATGTCAGCTTATGAACAAATTCAATTTACAAACAATTCTCCAAGAACAGAAGTTATTGTTAAGTTAGGGACTTATTGTAAAAATCTTCAACAAGTAACAAATAAATTATGCTGCTGATGATGTTTCTGTAATCTCTTCTTAAAATTCTTTTTCAAATCAAAATTCACTTCAATAAAATTAAAATAGGAAAAACTAAATTTCACTATAAATGTCATAACTACTACAATACCTTCTTTAGTTGGCATCATATTTTTAAAAAAAATAATAAACAAGAGAAAATAAGTGTGAAATAGCATATTTTTACATATGGGTAATGATATAAACCTTTGTACTTTTTGTTTTTCTTTGGCAGGTAAGGAAGAGCACATCTACCTTTTCAAAGAGTGTGGATGTGCTTTAAAATGTATTTTTGTGAGGAGATGTGCTTTATTATAAAGTATCAAATTTTTAAAATCAATTTTATTTCAAAGATAAAAAGCAAGGAGAAGAGGACGAAAAAGAAAGAGGAAGAAAGGAAGGAGAAAAAACTACAACAAAATTTCAAAACTTGTAAATCAGGGGAAGAAATATATTTTTAAATACTTTTCCCTACATGTACTTTAATTCTGCTTTCCAAAGGTATTCCTAAATATAACTGGAGGAAGAATTGAATTATATAAATTTTCCCACATATATCCAATGTGCAACTTCAGCATTCTATAAAAAATTTAGTAATCTTAACATAATGTAATTTATATCCATTCCAAGACTGAATTTTCAACTTGTCTTTTAGAAATTAATAACAAAAACCAAAGAGAAAAGAAAACAGAAACAGCCACTTCTATGACTTAGGCTATTAAAATAAATATATTTGAAAAAGACACTTTTGGTATTTCCCTGAATGGAAACTGAACATTGAAATTCATCTATATTTCAGATAATTTACAGTTACTTACTGGAAACTAAAAATTCAATTTAAGCAGTGATTGCTTTCTTAGTGTAATTCTCACTTTTTCTTGGTAGATGGTAGGTTTTTCAAAATGACATAAGCATGGTTCTTTTCAATGTCTTTAGATACTTTATGTTCTCTTTCTGAATTTATTCTACATCATATAATATTTAGTTGACTCCTAGAAATGACAGCAAGCCCTAATAAGATCAGCAAAAGTACAAAGCTACCCAGGCATAATGACACATGCCTTTAATTCCAGCACTTTGGGAGACTGAGGCAGGGTGGGGGAGTGGGGGGGTCTCAAAGTTCAATTCCACCCAGAGCAATTTAGCAAGAGTCTCAAAATAAAAAATAAAAAAGGCTATACACAGATATGTAGCTCTGTGTGATGGCTTTGGGTTCAATCGCCAAAACTAAAACACACACACACGCACAAACACACACACACACACACACACACAGAGCTGACCAAGACACACAGCAGAAACCATACTAGAATAGAACACAGGCTAACACATAACTTCCTAACAATCACAGCCAAGTACCACCTCCCTCATCAATCTTAAAGGTCCTGATCCTCTCTATGGTCTCTCCTCTCTAACTCTAATACCCATAATGGAAGTAATACCACCTAAATTAGTTCTTGGGGAAATGTCCAACTCAGGTGCAGGTGCAGAAACACCTCATAATGTCCAAAAGTAACCTTTGGCCTTGGACAAACTCATTATCTACTCATTCAGACAAGTTGCATCTCATGGACATAATTATAACAGAGTGAATTACGGGACAGGACATGCTCAGTTAACACAGCAGACACAACTCAGCATGAGCTGGCCCTCTGGGAAGGGCATGGACTCTTAAACAAAATTCAAAACCCTTTCTCTTTATACTCAAGCTTCTTTGAGCCATCTCACTGGCCAGTTCTCGTTATAGAGTGTATTTTTCTGCCTTTATTAAATGTCTGCCTGTACTGTCTTTTCTGTGTGTCTCATCCAATTCTTCCTTCAGAACACTAAGAACCTGGAAAGAAGTCCCATGGGGCCTCCATCTGTGACAACATTATTTATGGATTAAGAGACTCCTGGGAAATGATTGGATCAGAGGTGAATGTATTGATGAGGTGGGTGCCTGAGGCAGGCGTTTGAATGGTGAGTCTCTGGAGCAGGCCTTTGGATGACAGGTCACTGCCACAGGCCTTGGGCAGGGCTATGTCTCTTGCTGGCATTCCTCTCTGTGTTCTGCTTCCTAGTGGCCAAGAAGTGAGCAGCTGTGTGCTACCACGTCCTTCCACCATATTGTTCCTACCTTCAAATCAGTGACCATGGACTGAAACCTCTGAAAACTTGAGCCAAATGAACTGATCATCCTTATATTGTGGGTGTTGGATATTTTGTCCCTGCTATGAGAACACCGATCAGTAAGATTTGATGGCTGCTTGTTACACATTATTGTGGCAATATGTATGTAGCTGGTACATTTGAAACATTAGCACTGTGTGAGCACTGGTTTACAATAAAATGATGAATTAGGAATATCCTGTAGAAGAAGCAATGATGGGAGTAGTAAAGGTGATTTAGAAAAGAACTGGGAGCAAGAATTAGGAAAAGGAGCTGACAGATGCTTCAGATGACATTTAAATACTCCATGGGAATTCTCAAAAATACTAGAGTGCAATGAAGGCTAAATTTCCTATAGCCAAATGTAGTTGGGTGACACAAAGTACCCAATTTGATTATTTAACAGAGGTGGGGAGGTAGATGCAGAAAGTAAATCCAAGCACGGTGGCCCAAATCTGTAATTTCAGCTACACAGGAAACTGAAGCTGGAGGACTGTAAGTTCAAGGTCAGCCTGGGCAACTTAGTGAGATCTTGTCTCAAACTAAAAAGAGGAAAGTAGCAATGTCACTCAACATTAAATGCTTGCCTAGTGCATAAAGCCCTGAGTCCATTCCCTGGGTCCACCCCAATAAATAAATGCATAGTAAATAAATAAAAAGAAAAAAGAAAATAATTTGTTTGTGTTCCTTATCATTAACAAGGCAACAATGCACAGACAATACTTTATTGTGATTTGCACATAAATTGGTACTCAGTATGTGGTTTGTTGAATTGAATTGGACAATTATGAAATAATTATTTTGTAATTCCTTTCACTTCCACATTAGAATTCTTATCCAAGATTTTTCTGAGAGCCACATTCAAGTGTTTGAAATCAATAAAGAAGTTCATGCTTATTTGCATACAGTTCATTTTTTAATTGTAACCTACTTAATTTAATATCAGGTAATTACAAATTTAGTTTCATTGGCTCAGATTCTTGACTACAAAAGTACAAAGAGTACCTGAGAGAGGTAACATGAAGATGAAAAATGAAGAGAATAAAGGATTGTAAAATGACTACCAGGACTTCTATAGCAAAGACACGAGAAAAACAAGATCAACTAGAAGAACAAACCTTTCACCAGAAGATAAAACTAACCATGACTTGCCCTTTTGCATCAATGGGACCTTGGGCAGGTTATTTATTGACTCTAAGCTTCATTTACATTGGCCAGTTCAATGAAGAACAAAATGCTGTCCATGAGTATTCTGTTGCTTACTTTGCTGGTGATAGTGAGGGGTAACTGAGATGGAGTATGGGAAGACCACACAACACACCATGCAGAGTCTTCTTCAGTGTGGCCTTGGCATTGTTGTTGTAGACCCATGAGCCAGAGACTTGGAATGTGTAAAGGGGAAAAACCACATTAAGTAACTTGCAATTATCTTATTTCTTAGACTATGCCCAATTCCTTATTTAAATTAATGTGGTAACTTAAGAAAATAATAGAAGTGTTAAAATGCAACATATGTAATAACATCAATAGATAGCCTCCTCTGAAATTTAGTAAAAATCACCAGAAAGTGTTGCAGATAAGTCCTTGATATCTAGCAAAATTAAAAAGAAGATTCAGAATAGAATAATCTTCCCTGGCGAAATGAAAGAGAAAATTGATAATATTAAAGAAACCCTAAGGGCACACAATATCCTACCAACTATAAAACAAAGAGAAAAATCACTGGACCTGAACTAAAAGTTTTATTTCATATCCCAGGTTTATTCCAACTATAAAGAGCTCTTGACTAGTAACTAAACATGTCTTAAGCCTACATTTCTCTCTTTTTAAATAACTTTCATTTTTTCTTTGTGTTTTTTTTTGTTGTTGTTGTTGTTCTGTTTTTGTACCAGGGATTGAACTCATGACCTAGCGCTTGCAGGACAAGCACTTAGATGGCTGAGCTAAACCCCTGACTAAACCTACATTTCTCTTTTGCATTATGAGAACAGTAGTATCTGTCTTGCAAAATTGCTGTAAATATTCAACTAGGCAAGGCTTTTTAAATAATAATGCATTTCACAACTTAATTTCCTTTTTTTTTTCATATCTCTTGAATTTTGGTCAAAGTATCCATCCTGTCAAAAGACTTTCTTGAGAGTTAAGGCCATTTCTGGTGAGATTTTGGTCATCCAAATCTATGATACAAGCTCCATATCTGTACTATGAACACAAACATTTGGAGCTTGTGTTTTTCTCTCTCTCTCTCTCTCTCTCTATATATATATATATAGAGAGAGAGAGAGAGAGACTCTGGCTCTGCTGCATGGAAAATAGCTTCTGTGTGCTCACTGAATCAGCCTCCTTCACCACCCTCTTCATATCACCTAGCTGTAGGAGCTTACATAATGCTAAAGTGTTTGCATAGCAACAAAATTATCAAACATCTTTATCCTACCTCTTCTAACTTAAACCTCCAAACAACTAGTGGAGCATTTCCAGCTCACAACAGGCTTTAACCAGAGAGAAGATAAAATTCCATGATGCTGATTCAGATATTTTTTATTTATCTCTATTTTTACATTTGCCGGGTTTATGGGAAAAACAACAACCAAAGTGCTCACAGATGAGGCAGCAATTAGCATTAAAACATACCATATGCCAAGGGAGAGATGCTGTTGCTGCCATCCAGACTTAGCTAGATGATCACTGACAAATAGCTTCCCCCACAACAGAAGAAATCAACAGCCACCTGCTCCTTCTGGAGCAAAACACACTTTATCGTCTACGGCTTAGCTTTTAAACTGTGAATTACAGGTGAGCCAAAGCCATGTTGTCAGTCTTGATGGAAAAGTGACTTCACTCAGCAGGGGGACCCTCCTTTACCAAGGAGGAATAAAGATGTCAGAACTCATCTAAGTCTAAGACTCTCATTGTATAGATCAGAAATTTGGGTCCAGAGATTTTTCCTGAAGTCATAAAGCAGTTACAGTATTTATTTGCAAAGATAGAATCAGGAGAGATTTTGTTGATCAAATTAAGGACCTTTCCAGGGAGACAGTGTAACATTGTGTGCTAAGAGGACAGGACATGGAGACCATGGTCTACATTCTAGGTTTCCAAATACAAGCTTCCAAGTTAACCATGGTAGGGACTTCAATCCTTAACATTTACAGCATTGCTGTGTAGGGTACATAAGCAATCTTCACAGTATTTGTATAATTACCTCTTGTACAAATTAAGTACATTTTAGCAATTTTATTACTATTCAATAGCCTCTCTAGGAAATTGAAACCTATCAAATTAAAAAACTACTAATTTCTCCATATCTTTAAAAGGCTGGAGCATCCTACATTCTAGGGAGCTATAAAGTTAAATAAACTTTTAAAATTTCAAAGTATATTTAGATCACCAACTATTTTCCTCTTTCAAATTCTCTCCTCCCTATCTTTTAAAAGGCTATCCTAAATTTGCAGCAGATGCAGCTGGTTTAGAACAGTAACTTATATAATATAACAATTTTAAAAATGTTTTATTTCTAAAGCTCTCACTTGAGTCTTTAAACCAGATTTTAACTCTTCTAGAGGAGTCAAAAGGGAAAAAATGAAATAAAGTAAAATTTACTAAAGAAAATCTGCATAATTTGAGCCTTGAGCCAGGGCACAAACATTCTTTTAAAGAAAAGTCTCTATGATTAATTCCCAGTGATTATTCTTTTTTTAAGCAAATTAACAATTAACCTGATAGAGCACTTGGGAGAGTTTATTTGAATTTAGTAATTACAGCCACAAAAGGGAAAAGCATGAGTGGGAAACATGTTAGAAACTATTCTAACAAAGTATCAGGATTTTCAAAAAGACTAAAGTGCATCCTCTCCAGTAAAAATAACAAAAACATGGCTGAGGGTCAGTGTTATATAACTTTTACTTCCAGTAGATTCTTTAAAATAATTCTTTTGAGTATTTCCCTTAGGAATGACCGTCTTATTGGAGATATGCTTATGAGCTCTGGATACTCTTCTATTAATATCTTTTCAGTGCCTATTGAAGAAAATCTGCTCTTGCCCTAATCTTAAAGGATCAATAAATATGAATGTGTGCCTTCAAGAGATCTCAAACTGTCCTTTGTTTATACATCTGATACCAGCTGTATTTTCTCAATGAATTCTACATATCATTTTATCACATATGTGAAAACAGATGACCAGCAGCTGGAGCCCTGGGCTGCCATTTTCCAAAGCTTCACACTCCTTTTGGAGTAATTTCTCTGACTCCCGTGGAAGACAGTTGTGATATTTCCAGGCCACACTGGGTATTTAGTAAGGCTAGAAAAAAGATGATGCAAGAATCATTTGGAACAACATGGATAAACTTTGCAGAATTATGCTAAGTGAAGTGAGCTAGACCCCTTACATAAAGTACTAAACTAGTCAAATTCATAGACCCAAAACTGTAACAGTCATTGCTAGGGCTGCTGGGAGAGAAAAGTGGGGAGTGACTGTTTAATGGTAGAGTTTCACTTTAGCAAAGTGAAAGCATTTTGGAGATGGAAGGTAACGATCATTACACAGCAAAGTGAATATAGTTAATACCATCAGACTGTGCACTTTGAAATGATTAAAATGGTGTATTTTGTTAAGCATATGTTACAGTAAACAAATAATCACCTGCAGAAAAATAGCAAAGGAAGAAACTGACTTGGACGAGCCAACTGAGAGACCCATGAGAAAAAAAAACTAACACTAATATGTGCATATATATATATATATATATATATATAGTTTGCTTGTCATAAATTGTTTTTAATCTTAAAACATGGAAAAAACTCAACAAAATAGTGCCCCCTTGTGGACCTTTTTGAAGTGGCAACACCCATGAAGAATGGTCCCACATGTCCCCTTGTAAAATTATAGTACACAGTTCCTTTGGTCATACACTACAGGTTTTGCAAATAATTCCTTTGTTTGTATTCCTTGATGGTAGAGGCCTCAGACCCTTCTCCAAACTTAATCCATGATTCAAAACTGAAAGAAAGAGCCAGATATCTTGGAGAGATTGCTTTCTCTCTAGTTGTTTTTATTTGTTGTATGTTGTGTTGTGTTGTGTTTGTCGACAAAACTCAAAACACTATTGATTTCCTGAAAGTTTTGAAAAGTTGGCATTCAATGATTGTTTCACTAACTGTAAAATGTTTAGCCGGGCGTGGTGATGCATGCCTGTAATCCCAGCATGCGGGGGAGGCTGAAGCAGGAAAATTGCTGCGAGTTTCAAGGCCAGCCAGGAGCTACAAGGTGAGTGAAAGGCCAGCCTGAACTGCATTGTGAAACTCTGTCTCAAAAAGACCAAAAAAATAAGTTTAAATTCACACCAGGTCTCTGGAAGACAGCCCTCTACAAGAATAAAAGTTATTCAAGATGTTTTAAAGAGCAGGAGGTTTTTGAAGATTAACCTTATTTCATTCATCACTTCATTTTGTTGTTTCTCAGCAGGAATTTTTTATTTTTGTTGGTTACATCCAACTTTGATACTAATAAACCGAAAATTAGAAAAAATATATATCTGCTATATCTCCACCAAAAAATAAAATATATCTCATGTTTTAGCACTTTAATTTCAAGAAGTTTTTTCATTATTATGTAATTGTTCCTTTTTTACCATAGAGAATTTTTTTGCCTCATTTAGCAGTCAAGGAATATGTTTGAAAAAAGTTCTTCAATGTCATTGAAAAACAAAGAGTGAAAAAGCAAGATTAAAATTCTGCTTTGTTGATTTCTCAGAAAAACATATACTGATTGTCAACACTACTGCTCTAAAAAGTTATGCACCTAAGTAGAAATAATTTTTATTTGGGGTTTTTCAAGATGAGTCTATGATTTTGTGAGAAAAAATGACATAGGGTTTGATTAAAATTTTTCTTTTGTGGCCACAGAAAGATAAATTACACCCACTAGTGGCTTTTCACTTGACCTTGAAAAGGTTACAGTAATCCAGAAATTTCATCTGAGGTACTGTTTACTGAAAAGTTCAATTAAATATCTTTCGATGTTTGGGCTTCTATTTCCTTAGGATCTGGAACTGGGAAAAATCTAATACTAATGTAGTAATTTTAAGTATAATAGTTTAAGCAATTTGTTTATTCTGAGATGCTAATTTTGAGTTCATAATGTTACTGTAATGAGTACTCAACAGGGTATGTCATTAATTATGTGTGTCTGTTTTAACTTTTTACTCTAGAATTATTTTAAATTTAGAGAAAAGTTGCAAAGAGAGTATACAAAATTTCCTGGTACCGTCAGTTTACCCTCATATTAACATTGTACATTACTAACTTACATTCATCAAAATCAACAAGTGAATAGTAGTATATTTTCTATTAAATAAAGTCCAAAATTTGTGAATTTTATGTTTTCTCATTAGTGTCCTTTCTCTGTCCTGGATTCCAATCCAGGATAACAATGCATTTAGTCATCACATCTCCTTAGGTCAGGGACACTTTCTCAGTCTTTTATTTCTCACTGCCTTGGCAGTTTTAAATAATGTGTTTCCTAGAACATTTCCAAATTTGTTTTTGTCCAACACTTTCCTCATGATTAAATTGGTCACTGTGCAGAACAATACACAGGTGAAGGACCCTTTCACCACGTTACGTTGGGGAAGGGCCCATGATACCAACATAACATCACTGGCTATGATGATCTTGACCCCAACTAAGGGAATGGCTCTCGAATTTTTCACTCACTCTGCAGTTACTGGTTTTTCTTTTCGCTGTTCTTTAACAGAGGATCACCAGGGTAAGACCAGCTCACACTGAAGGTGAAAGGGAATGGAGAAAATTAAACTTTATGTTCTGGAAGTAATATCTATATAGACTATTTCAGTATGAATTCAGTATGTTATTTTGAATTTTCTGTATAAAAATTTGCCTCTTCTCCCTTATTTATGTATTTATTCAATGATTTATTCATATCAGTATGGACTCATTATTTTAAATTTAGTGCTATAACTCAGCAGTGCTGTTTCATTGCTTAAATTATCCCAGTTCTGGCCACTGGAATTTCTTTTGGTTTGTTTGTTCTTGTGAATGGCACATACAGCCCAAGTTCTGGGTACGTGATGTGCTCATTATGACAGGTGCCTCTGCTTTCAGCCTCTCTCAGCAGTCAGAACTACAAAACATACTCATGTACATGAAGAATATATGTATTACTAATCATGAAAATAATATATTTCTACATTTATGTGTCTCTCCACCAATAAATAGATAATGAAAGGATAAATGATAGATAAATAGAAATTCATACTGAAGTCACTGATAGTAATCTAGTAGTGCAGAGTTTGATCTATCTTCTGTAGGATTTTTTAAAAAATATTGACATCTTCCTTCTTTTTTAAAATTTTATTTTAAAGAGGGCAAAATTAAACATAACAAAACAGAACATAAGAAAACAATGTAAGAGACACAGATTTCAAAGCAAGACAACCGGAGATCTTCACTATCTATCATATTGTTTCTTGTTTTCTTCCAAATAGCTGTCCATATCTTCACATACAGAGAATTCATACTGTTGTAGTGAGGGGTTATGAAGAGAACAATTAGGAATAGGACATGGAGTTTATAATATTATTTTTATGATAGTCTCCCATAGTTAATACAAGAAAATGCGGGAAATCTATCCACATCACTAAAGACATAGAATATTTAGCCAAGGGCCTGAATCCCGCAACAATGTCCCACATAAGTCCAAATTACCCAGTGCTCATGACAATGCCTCCAACGAGTCCAACTGGGGGTCTAGACCCCACAAGAAGGACTCACACAGGTCTCTTTTACAGATCCGTGCTGGGAAGGCCCAAAGGTCAGCAGTGGAAGCCAGAAAGTCTATGCCAGCAGGGTGAAGGAGCTGTGCTGATAGGTTGAGAGTTCTACGCTGGCCAAGAAGTCACACTCACAACAAACACCAGGGCTGTCCTGAAAAGCACCACAGCCATCCTCAGCAACACGGAGGCCCCGAGCTCCTCCATTGACAAGCATAGTCAAATACATGCCAGGAAGCCAGCGTGACAAGTTCATCCTGGAGACCAAGCTGCACATGTCTTCCTCTCTGGATCCAGAAAGCAATGCTCGATGTGAAGACCAGAGCTCCTCCAGGAGAACCAACGACTCAAACAGCAACTCATAGGAGAACCCACAAACCTTCAATCCATTAATGGCTTAATGCACTAACATGAATAGCTTCGCCTTCTCCACATCTCTATTTATACTGACAACTTTCCTCAGGTGGAACATCTACACTCAGTGCCCTGCTGAATGTAATCCAGCTGGCGTTAAGTTGACCACCAGTTTCAATCCATAACACATACAAAACAATATAGTATAAAATTGATCAGAACAGGATGATGAAGGCATTTTAGGTCTTCAAGACCAGACAATGGCTGTCATAATGTCTCTCATTCTCTTCAAAATAGCTGTCCATACCTGCATGTATGTTGGAATTAAACAAAATATAACAGTAAAATCACTCTGAAAAAAGATTAACAGTATTGTTGGATTTCACATCATGATGCTACGGAATCAGCATTGGTTACTTTAGTGTCTCCTTTTCTTCAAAGTAGTTGTTCATTTCATCATGCATTATATAATCGATTCTCATAAACTGTTTAGAATTTCTATGCATGCATGAGTCTCTACATGTATATCTATCCTTTCTGTATTAGAGGGAAAAAAACCAAAACAAATTCCTAGAAAAACACAAAACAAAAAAGACACATAAAATCACAATACAAGGTGACCTACAATGGTTACTAAGATGTCTCTTGTTATCTTCAGTAGAATTGTCTGTATCATCAGGCATAGTATAATTGAACATAGCAGTACATAACAATATTAATAAAAACAAAGGCCAACTTTAGGCCAGTATCACCCTCCTATAAAACCTGTGTGACTGCCTTTGTTTTTTAATTAAGTTTATTGGTACATTTTAGGTATACCTAATGATCATATTCACCATAGGGAAATTGTACTTCTACATGATATACCTCAATTCTTTTTTTTTTTTTTTTTTTTTTTGGCTTTTTGAGACAGGGTCTCTCTATGCAGTTCAGGCAGGCCTTGAGTCACTTTGTAGCCCAGGCTGGTCTCAAATTTACAATGATCCTCCTACCTCACTTCCCGAGTGCTGGGATTACAGGTGTGAGCCACCATGCCCAGCTAATACACCTCAATTCTTTTCTTCCCATTCCCCTCCCCTCTTTTTAACCATACTTCTCCTTATCTGCAAAGCATTTTAACCACTTTTTTTTTATTTAAAGGAAAAAAACAAAACAGAGAGAGGGTAGAAATAATACATAATTTCAAAAAAATAGTAAGAAATCACTAGTTGATAATTACATATTTTCCTCTTAGAAGTAGTTGCTCAAGTTACATAAGTAAAGCATACAAAGTGGACTGCAAACAGTTCTGTTCCCCTATCCAACAAAAACTTAGTAATATGGTTATCAATCCTACACACTTAAACATAGTGCAGTTGCAACATCTGTTGCCCTTTATTATTCTGCTCATCTTCTCAAATAAGAGATGCACGTGACATTCAGAGATGCAGCAGCCAGTTTAGAGCCAAGAAGATAAAAAGAGATATTAGAGAAATGAGAGGAGGAAAATGGAGAGAGCTGGTCTGACATAAATGCTCAATTTGGTTACTTTCTCTGCTGCCAAGACAGAACACCCAACACCCAAAGTTAGAGGAGGAAAAGTTTATTTTGGCTCACAGTTTGCAGAGTTCCCAGTACATAGTCAGCTGTCTCCACAACAGGTTGGTATGGGAGAGGGGTAGAGGGGTATATCATAGAGGAGAAATAGCTCATAGCAGGGCAGGCAGACAAGCAGCAGTCTGCCCACCCTCTCTCCCTTTATATTCCACTCAGCTCACCAGTTTATTGGTCAGTGCCACCCATACCCTGTGGGACTTCTATTCCCCACACCCAGAACCATGCTAAATCAATCAGTGAACTAATCCAGTTTTCATGCTTTTAATGCAAATCTACATACCCTTCCTCTATATTCACACACCCTAGATCCAGCCACCTCTGAAAAACCCCACCTATGAGTGCACTGGGCTTTGGGTCAGCATCTAGATACAAGCCTTAACATGCCCTAACGTTAGGCCACAAGCCCCAGACTCTTTGTCACATGGGAAAAGTGGACTCATATATGACCCGGATACTGCTATCTGTTCTGTGACTCTTACCACAGTCTTAACTGATACAACTCATTGGGAAGACACATTTTTTTCTTTCAAAGTTGAATGGCCTATTATTGTGATTATATGTGCCAAGAAAAACCAGCTGAGGCTGGTTTGTTTTATCATGTTTAAGCATTATAAAACATTTTTCAGGTTCAAGTGTTTGCATGCAAAGAGATTAATAGCATTTTCACTTTCTGTTCTAAGCTAGAACATTCCAAGATTAGCTAGAAATTCTTCTGTAATTACCTTATAAAGAAATAAACTGAAAAAAGCAAGATTATGCATAGTCTCTATAGTTATAAGTTAATATCAAAGGTCTATTTTCAGGGTGTGATTCAACATTTTCAGAATATAGTCCAAAGATTGTTTCACTGGCTGAAGGGAATATGAATCACCGAGGAGGAATGGGAAGTGTCAGAGTGGATGGGAGAAGGTGTAGGTTGAAGAACATTATATTAAAACTGTAATGACTTTTCCTTGTAAGTTAATAATGATAACAATAATGGCAGAGACATTCTATCTTCCAGTCAATCTACTAGGCATCTAAAACAACTATAATATTAACTTCTCACAGTGATACTTTACAGTAGCTTTGCACTGAAAAACATTAAAAAACTCAAGTATAGAAGTGTCAAGTCACATATTTAGTAGTGCTCATAATCAAATTCTTGTGTATCTCATTCTAAGATCTAAATCCCTACCCAAATCACTGACCTGTCTCCTTGCTAAATATTATTAAAGGAATAATGCTACTGTGTTATAAAAGTTAGTTGATAAAAGGTATATTTTAAAAGTTGTGCAATACTATCAATGCTCTTAATGAAACTGAAAAACAAGTTTCTTCCCATAGGAGTAAATCATTAAATGCTAAATGACATACTTTTTTTTTGGTACAAGGAATCAAACTCAGGACCTCACACTTGCCAGGCAGGTGCTATGCCTCTGAGCTATATTCCTGGCCCCAAATGATATAAATTTGTAAGTGAAATATTGCAGTTTAGGTTGACATGTAATTTATGTTTCACGACCTTAGGCTATTATAATGTCATTAGGGAACTTTTTCTTAATCAAAACCTTAGAAATGCATTATATTTGTTTCATATAAATTATTTCCAAGAGGAATATGTATAGTCCTTCTACACTGCTCACAATTTTTATAAGAGGAATTTCAATACCATGCTAGCAGCTGTCATTTTGATTTAGGAAATTCCACATAAAAATATTACATAACAATTTATATATAAATATATAAACATTATCAGTTATGGAAATGCTAGTAGGATTTTGCCATTTTTCTCTATTTATTAAAAGTATGTGGTTTCATTATTAAAATTTTTAACTGATTAATAAGTTCAGATAGAAATTTCTATCAAAACAAGAAATAATTTTTCCAACATTTACACTACAAACTTTAGTAGATAAAATGCTTCTTCACATAAGAAGTCACAATGCCTACAGTAGATTACAGTTTTGCATGGACAGCCCCAACTCTTGCCTGCGAAAATAAACATTTTCATGAACAGCTTGCAATATGTTTAGTACAACAGTGCACAGGACTGAATAAATTGCTTCAAATGGCAATTCAAATATCAACAGTCAGTGAAGCAAAATTTTGTATCTGAAAGTAGCATTTATAACTCAGTTCTAATGTCAATACATGGTTGCATAAATCCTTATTGATAAGAAAATAAATGAACTTTTTCAAAAAACAAACATATATTTCTAAATAAAGACAGGCACAAAATCTATATAATTGTAGGAGGAGCTGCTGCTGATAAATGCAGCTTTACAGTGTGCTGGTTAAGATTAAGTGTTTGATTGGGAGCTACCACCTTGAATATAGTAGAGTGCACTTCTGGATGTGTCTGAGCAGTCATGAAGGCCTGAGTTAGGGTACCGTGTCTTGTCTCTGGCTGCTTCCTCCTCTGGTGCTGTCCCTGTGCTCTTCTTGGCCACCATTTGATTAGCTATAATGTGCTACCATGATGTTTCTGCTTTGGAGTTAGCTAACCATGGACTGAACCCTCTGAAACCATGCATCAAATAAATGATTTCGTCTTTCAAGTTGTGGGTGTGAGGCATTTTTGTTACAGTGATTAAAGCTGGAACACAAAGTACACATTTTATGTGGAGCCCAGATGTTGTGTGGCACACCCACACCCCTTCAGGTCTGAATACATTTTCATCCATCATCTCATTCCATGTCTTGGAGCAGTATGAAACCCTTCCCAAGGCTTTTGAAAAGTACGTAGTTCATGCATTACCTTCATTCTTCTGGCTTCTAATCTTTTATCCTTTAAATCAGGTTAGCGAATGGATAATCTTTTCACCTGGAAATATGCATCCTGTTACATGACATGTTAACCCAGATCTGAAACTTAGTCATTTACTGTAGCCCTACAACATTAAAAATCTAATAAGTGTGTAATATAATATACTACATTTGGGAGAAGAAAGGTTATTGAAGAGCCTTTACACTGAAACCATTTTAAATTGAATAATGGCCTAGTTATTAAAAATCTTTCAGAGCTGGACACAGTGCCTATAGTCACAGTACTCAGGAAGCTGAGGCAAGAGAATTGCCTGAACCTAGGAGTCAGAGGCTAGCAAGGACAACATAGGAAACCTCACCTCAAAAAAGAAAAATCTTTCTGCGATCATATTTAATGGCAGAAATGCCAGGGATTTTTCACCACTATCTTACTGCAGGTTGTCCTAGCTTTAATCAGTTTCTTCCACTTCTGTCTCATCACTTTCTTGACCTCCTCTCTCTGAATCACCCTCCTCCTGGGAACTCTACTTCAACAGAGAAATTTACTATGTTTTGTTTGGGGCACCCAAAAAACAGAACCTAAACAAAGTATCTCCTTCACAGTTTTAGCAGTAACTGAAATTCCAGGGAAATAAGAATGAAATAAGGAAGGAGGAAAACAAAATAAGAGATATTATATACTGATCTGATCATAGTTTCACAAGAACAGATAACGTGAAATTATGGGACATCTGGAGGTTTATAACCTCCCCAAACAGCCTGGATAGGAAGGCAGTAAAATATAACTTTGGGACCCTTTCTGTCTCCCCTCTCATTGGTCAGTTTTCTTCTAATGGGACCTAATTTCCTGCACTTATGATTTTAAATACCAATATCACCCATCAGATAGATATGCAAGAACCTTATTTTATTCCTGGGTACACTAAAATGATAAACTTTCCTTCAGAAATTTAATTGGCAATCAAAGTCACTGGAATCCATATTCTGTCATTCCAAGCAAAGGGTTGCTAGTGTCCTAAATTTCTCTGCCTGCTAATCTTCTGCTACATCCTGTTAGGAAAAAATTCCTAGACAAGTATAACTACACAGAGCATTACTTGAGAAAATCATACAATTGGGAATTCAGGATAGACATTTGCTAACTTTTACTAGGCTCTCAACACTGCCCAAATATACTTGCCTTGTTTCTTCTTTAGTTCACTTTCCTGTTCTACACACAGCTGTAAATTTTCACTCTTCTTAAACCATAAGCCGTAACAGTTCCCTTCATTCTTAAGAGAAAAATGAAACATTACTGAAACATTCCATCAAATTCCTATTATCCAATGTAAATCAACACTGGTATCAACAATAGGGCCAAGTATATAGTGGGCATAAAATAAATACATATTGAGTAAACACACACCCATGTATCAGGAAGAAAGGTCTCTCTTGCTTATCTCCATATTAATTCTCATTTTTGCCTTTCATAATCTCACACTATTTTTTTGCTTTCCTAAATATTTTCATCATCCTCTTTCTTCCTGGCTGATTCTCATGGTCCCATAAATGTGTTATAGTCTCCAAAAAAAAAAATTCCTTCAAACTTACACTAAGCTTCATGGTAAAAATATCCTACAATTTATCTACTCTACTGTTGGTCATTGGTGTTTTCCAGGTTATTGTTAATTCAGTATTTCCACAAACATATTTATGTATGTGTTCTGGTGTACATATGTCAATTTTTCTTTAGAAGAAGAATGCTGAACAATGGGTAAGTACAACCTCATATACTACAACTACAGTATGTGATGTCAACTTGTGGACCAAAAATGTGTATCCTGCATACTAATGCAAGCTGTGTCTAAGGTTTTCCATTGCTCCACATCATCATAGCATAATGGTCTTAGGTATTTTAGAGTTTGTATGTCAAATGGGTGTGTAACAGTATCACATTTTGGCTGTGACTTTCATTTCTCTGATTTCTAATCAAGCTAGTCCTTCTTAATAGTATATATTGATTATACAGAGAAATGGTTTTCATTGTGCCATTTTCATATATGAACGCAATACACTTTGAATTGATCATCTATTAAGGTGATCATCAATGCAATCTGTGAAGAACTTCAAGTTTTTACTTTTATTTCTTCTTTTTAATTGTTTTTCTTTTTTGATTATTTAATTGCTATATTTAAAAAAAATTATTCAATGAGGTATGGTCCAAAAGTACTCAAGAAAGTCTTATCTGTTCTTCATTTTGTGGTGTGTCATATATCTGGAAACATCTTGATATTATCTAGATGAAAATCTGGGTTTTGAGTAGAATTACATTAATTCTACAGATGGTTGGAGAAAAACTGACATCTTTAGAGTACTGAGTCTTTTAATTCATGTGTAAACATGGCATATGACTATATTCAGAGTTGTCTTTCAACATATTTCATACTTTTCTTTGCAAATTTCATAAACATCATTAACTTCATTCCTAGGGATTTCACTTGTAAACAACAGCATGAAATACTATAAAATGGAACTTCAAAAGGATACACAATTTTAAGCCACATGATATCTATCATATTGCTCAAGAAACCAACTGGCACATAGTGAGCATGTAATAAATATCTTGAAGAAGATATATATAAATGAACAGCTGAATGAACATCTAACATTCAGTGTTCATGTGATCAGTGTGCCTGCCTACACGTTTTCTACTTTAGATAGTATTTACTTGGATATTCAGTATTCTCAAGGGATTTTTCCCTCCACAGTAAGAAACCTTAATATTTCCAGTTTTTACTTCAGTATGCCACTGATAGAGTTATACAAGATATAAAGGGATAGCTTCAAAGAAGGATCAAATAGCATGTTATGGCAACTCGTCTTTCTCTTTCCCACAGCCCCCTTTTCTCCTTTGTAGCTTCTAGCTTTTGTAACTGAGTCTCCTGCTAAGCAAACTCAGTTCTATTTACTGTGCTCCACTGAGGACTTCATAAAGCTTTTTATGTGTAAGGATAATGCAGAATTACATTTTTCCTATAGCTTATTTTAGCATTGTTATTATTGTTTTCTTTGTTATAAAAATTAGCCTCCTATTCAATAGAAAATACAACCAAAGAAAATTTCCAGAAATTATACCACAGTCACATAACAGTCACCATTACTCCTACTGTGTATGGAATTTCTAAATGTTTCCAAATGTTCAACTCTGAACATCCCATTTAATTGATTTTTTAAAAATTCAAGTCTTAAGTTCTTTAGCAATTCAATAGTTTTGTTCTCTTTTCAAACTCTTAGGAAGAAACAGCGAGTTGGAATTGGGCCAATGGCTTGTGTTTCTCCTGCAGATAAGCAGAATTTCATTAAAAAAAGGAAGATGATTCAGGCAGATGTTCATCATGTAACTGCCACCTACAGTATTGGCATCACAAAGAAAAAAATCCAATCCAGGGCTTACAGAATTTCTCCACCATGCTCAGGAATATTTTGAACTAGTGTTCAATTGTTTTGAAGTTTGCTTTTAAAAAAAAAAAAAGACCCTCCTAAATTTTTTTCTAAAAAAATATTTCTGAGATTTGATAGCTATTCTTAGAAGTATATATTCTATGAATTTGGATAGAAATAAAGACATAGATACAGACCTTTAGTTTTATCTTTTGTGACTCACAGGAAAAGAAGCAGGGCCTCTTGGAGGTAGTCACACCTTTTTCCTTGTGATGTCAAATTTACAAATCTTTTTCCCTTCATATGGAACTTTTGCCATCTCCTTAAAAGTACATTTGGCATCTTGTCCCTGCACACTTCTGCTGCTTTTTCACCAGGACACTATGAAGATACACCAGACAAATGCAATGTCTTTAGGCCAACATCGCCCTCCTATAAAACCTGTGTGACTGCCTTTGTTTTTTAATTAAGTTTATTGGTATATTATAGGTATATCTAATGACAATATTCATCACAGGGAATCTGTACCTCTACATGATACACCTCAATTCTTTTTTCCCATTCCCCTCCCCTTTTTTTAACCATACTTTTCCTTATTTACAAAGCATTTATCCACTTTTTTATTTAAAGAAAAAAAACGAGGGTAGAAATAATACATAATTTAAAACAAAACAGTAAGAAATCACTAGCTGATAATTACATATTTTCCTCTTTTTAGTAGTTGTTCAAATTACATAAGTAAAGCATACAAAGTGGACATTTAAACAGTGAGACTGCAAACACTTCTGTTCCCCTATCCAACAAAAACTTAGTAATATGGTTATCAATATTACACACCTAAACATACATGCAGTTATATCCTTTAAAGTACTTTCTTTTCCTCTTTTTTTTACAATAACTATAATCAATTCTTGTAAACTGTTTAGAAGTTCTATGCATGCATGAATCTCTACATGTATACCTATCCTTTCTGTATTAGAGGGATAAACAAATCAAAACAAGACAACAAAGCAAATTCCTAGAAAAACTTGAAATGAAAAAGTCATATAGACCCACAATGCTAGGTGATCTATAGTAGTTACTATGATGTCTCTTGTTATTTTCAATAGAATTGTCTATATCATCAGGCATAGTATAATTGAACATAGCAGTACATAGCAATATTAATAAAAACAAAACATTAGAGACATTATATGACTTCAAAAGCAGTTAATAATCCAACTGGAATGGGTATTCTGTTGAATCTTGTCATTTTCAGAATAGTTGCCTCTACTCTCAGACTTGGTAGTATCAAGCATACCAGATTTAAATAAAATCAGTCAAGACAAAACAGCAATCTAATAAACCAGATTCAGATAAGATCAATCATAGTAAGACAGTGTAAGTAACACAGGGCTTCAGTTTAAGGTAATAGGAAATTAAGGGTAGTTACTGCAGTATATCCTGCTATTTTGGGGGGTAGCTCTCTGTGCTTTCAAACCTAGTATGAGTAGATAGACTAGAACAGAATAAAATCAAACTAAACAGAGCGATAAGAATAATGTGGCTTTTAAATCCTGATACACTATTAACAATGTCCTCTGCCTTCCTTTTTTAGACAATTTCTCCCCTTTCACTTTCTCAAGGTACTTTGTACATTTCAGGTTCCACTAACTCCTTTAGTTTTTAAATTAGGGGGGCAACCCGCTATCTACCTAAATGGTTCTGAATCTTTTTACCCCTGGACTTGATCTTAAGTTGTATTCCTTTACTTACTAAAGCCTCAAGGTTTTCCTTCCTTGTAGCTGAGTAGTTCTCCGCTGCACAAAAGTGTCATGAGTTTCCAACCTATCTGCAGCTGCTGGAAGAGCTGTCTCTATTTCTCTCTGGTTCCCTATCACATAAAGCATTGTTTCTCACCTTTGACTTTCGGTTCATTAATCCTCTTTCAGGTTGATTGTATTTCTTATTCCGAGCATCTCTATGGACCCTATCTCCTGACCTACTCTGCCTATGGTTCTTTTCGTTAGTGTATCCAGGCCATCTGTGTTAGAGATTGTAGCCAATCTTCTGTGCCTCATCTCTGCTATGTTATTTTTCTGCTGTTAGTTTTTTACTTTTATTCTTCATTCCACTGTCTGGCCCATTCATTGAGGCCTCTCTGCCACTGTTCCTGGAATCCTGGTGATTTTTTTCTCTCTCTCTAGAATGTCCTTCAGTATTTTTTGTAGGGTTGGATTGGTGGTCACAAACTCCCCCAGTTCCTCTTTGTCATAGAAAGATCTTGTTTCTCCATTAATTTAGAGTGATAGTTTTGCAGGGTACCTCAGTCTGGATTGGAGGTTATTTTCTTTCAGGGCTTGGAATACTTCACTCCAAGCTCTTCTTGATTTGATGGTTTGCATCAAGAAATCTGTTGATGGGTTTTCCTTTATAGGTGATCTGTTTCTTTTCTTGGATCACTTTTAGTGTTCTGTTCTGTTCTTTAATGTTCTGTTAATGTAATATTCTGTTAATGATGGATTTCTGGGATCCTGACTATTATATGTCTGGGTGTAGATCTGTTTTGGTTGTAGCTGGCTAGAGTTCTGTATGCCTCATACATCTGAATATCATTTCCTTTTCCTATGCTTGGGAAGTTTTCCTTCATTATTTCTATGAATAGCCTTTTTATTTCATTTGTATTTACCCCTGCTTCTTCGCTCACATTTTTTATTCTTAAGTTATAGATCCTCTTGTGGTCTTCTAGCCTTCGTATTATTACTTCCTGGCTCCTTGTTATTTTTAAGAGATCTTTCCTTTTGTGATCATACATTGCAAATCTATCTTCAAGTTTTGAAAGTCTATCTTTAGTTTCTGTCAAGAAATTTTGCCAGCTTTCAATGGAGTTTTTAATTTCCTGGTATAGGGCTGGGGATTTAGCTCAGCAGCATAAGCACTTGCCTTGCAAGCATGAGGTCATGAGTTTGATCCCTGGTACCGATAAAAAAGAAAAAAAGAATTTAATTTCCTGGTATTCTCTTTGGATCTGTTTCATGTATTCTAGATTTTGTTTATATTCTTCACCAAAGGTTTCTCTCCTTTTTCTGGGTTCCTCCATTCTTCCATCTGTGTCTTCTTGAGAGATGCTTAGCATTTCTGTTATTAATCTTCTTATATCTTGCTTCACTTGAGTTAGAATTTCAGTTTAAGTTTGTCAATGAGGTTATGGTACTATTTCTTTATTTACACTGAGGACATGTCTGATATTGTATGTTTGCTGCCCTTGATCTCTTCTGTATTTACCTCTCCTGGACTTATTTTCCCTGGGTCAGTGGCTGGAGGCTTTTTCTTGTTTCTTTCTCTTGTCACGTTTCAGGTTTCTTTCAGACTGGTGTATGGTGGAGGTCTCAGGTCCTTTTCATATTGCTTATGGTTTTTCTAAAACAGGCTGGCTAGGGGATTGCTGCCTTCTCCAGTTTGCTGTTGATCTGTGAGGTGCACCCAGGGATGATGTGGGCTGGCCTCTCTCCTCTGAGCCAGTCAGCCAGTGAGTGCCTTCAGCACATTAGCCTGTTCTCTGCAGATGTCACAGGTTCGGGACAGTTTCAGCCCTGGCTATTGGGTCCTGACCACATGGGTGACCCAGCCCAAGCAGATCCCACCAGTCTTCTTTGAGCCAGGAACAGCTGACTGATGCCACTGTGGTTGCCAGTTCAGACCTGTCCTGCCCAACTCCAATGTGTCATCCAGCTAGTCACCCCTCTGGGGACCTAATTCCTAGCATTCACCACGAGTCAGTGCAGCTCGCCACACCAGTTCTGCTCCTTGTTGTGGTGCATCCTCCCCTCAGAGGTCTTGGGTTCAACAATCCCCAATTTTGGCAGGACCATGCCTTCAGCTTGATTGTGAATCACCTGACTCCAAGACACACCCAGCACAGCGTGGGACTGGGTCCGATGGGAGTGTGTTTAGCTCTAACCCTCCACCTAGCACAGCACAGGATGGGGTCCTATGAGAGCATGTCTAGCTGCAGCCTTCTGTCCTCGTTTTCTTTCTTTTTTCCTTTTTTCTTTTTCCTCAGTTTCTTCCTGGGTCATGAGAATCCCTCTCCTTTCTTCTGGTCTTCTCCATAGTGTTCGCGTTGTATCCACTTTATCCTGTTTCTCTCATTTTTCTCTATTCCCTTCCTTCTCTTCCTCCTCCCTACGCCCTAGTATCACTTTCCTTTTGAACAATTTCTTTTTATTTTACAATATCTATTATACATGTTTACACTTTCAATTTCTCACAATGTGATATTTACACATATGTGTCTAGCTTATTTCATTTAAGAGTATGGTTTCAAAGTACACCCATTTACCTACAAATGTCTCAAGTTTACCTTTCTTTATGGCTGAGGAGTACTCCATTGCATTAAAAAAACACACATTTTTTTATCCATTAACCAGTTGATGAGCATTTGGGTTGCTTCTAAGATTTTGCTATTACAAACTGTGCTGCTTTAAACATGGGTGTGCATATATTTTGTGGTATGATGCTTTTAATTCTTAATCAAGGTAGAAAGGAGCTGGGTCCATTGGGACTTCCAGCTCTAGTTTTTTGAGAAATCATCACATTGATTTCCACAGTAGTTGCACTAGCCTACACTCTTACTACTTTCTTTTTCATCAAACTCTGCCAACATTTGTTATTGGTTGATTCCTTTTTTGGGGGGGAGGCACCAGGAATCTAACTCACAACCTAGGGCTTGCCAGGCAGGTGCTTGTGCTGCTGAGCTAAATCCCCGGTCCCTGATTTCTTGATAGTATCCATTCTTTTGTAGTACATTGCATCTCTTAAATGACCAATGATGTTGAACATGTTTTCATGTATTTATTTGCCATTTATAATTCTTTATCTGAGAAGTGTGTATTCATCTCAGATGCCTGTTTTTGGATTGAGTCTTTAAACTGGGAGATGGGTTCTGATTTTTTTTCAGTTCTTTATATGTTCTAGATATTAGTCCTTTGTCTGAGGAACAACTGGCTCTAATTTTTCCCACTCTGTAGGTTGTTGTTTTACTGTTGGTGATTTCTTTTGCTATGAAAAAGCTTTTTAATAATAAAGAACCCAGCTGTTGATTCTTTGTAGATTTTCTCATCAACTGGGATTTTGTTCATGAAGTTTTTACCTGTACCTAACATCTTCCAGAATTCTACCTATTCTCTCTTCCAGCAGATTTAGAGTTTCTGTTTTAATACTTACATCTTTAATTCAGTTTGATTTTAGTTTAGAGCACAATGATAGACATGGGTCTACTTTTAGTCTTCAGCATGAGTAAAGACAGTTTTTCCATTATGATTTACTAAAGAGTCTCTCTTTATTCCAGTGAATGTGCATGGACCCTTTTCAAAGAAAAGGTGGTTGAATGTGTTTGAAATTGTTTCTGCATCTTCTAATCTGTTCCACTAATCCTCAGAACTGTATTTTTGCCAGTACCATGTGCTGCTTATATCACAGTGGCTCTGTATTATAATTTCAGGTTAGGGATTGTAATGTCTCCTTCCCTTGCCTTTGTTCCCCAGAAATGGTTTTGCTACTCTAGGTCTCCTCTGCTCCTAAATGAATTTTAAGAATATTTTCTCTAGTTTTGTGAGGTATGCTATGGCCTTTTGATTGAGATTGCATTAAATCTGTATAGGGTTTTTGGGAGTGTGGCCATTTTCACCATATGTGCTCTTCCTGCCCAAGAACAAGGGATATGTTTCCATGTTCTGATATCTTCTTCAGTCTCTTTTTTCAGAGTATGGTAGCTTTCACTTTAGAGATATTTTACTTCCTTTGTCAGACTGATTCCTAAGTGATCCGGCCTGCGGATCAAGCCGTGGGTCTCACCTGGAGAGGGAACAGGGATGGTGGGCAGGGCAAGAGGAGAGAGAGACGGAGACAAATTGAGGGCTTCCAATCAAGTCTCCTTTATTGATGTAGGGCACAGGGTTTTTATAAGCGGGGGGTGGGGCGCGAAACATGGAGCTGGGCAAGGTAAGCACGTTGCGTGTCCGCTGATTAGCTAGAGAGCAAGATCTATCCAAATAAGGACAAGCTAGAGGCAGGAAGCTGTTGCTAGGTAGGGGTACTTGGTAACCATGACTGGGCCCTCGTCATATCCGCTAAATGCAGGAGAGGGTCATGGGTAGTGTAGGCTGACACACAGAATGCCCTCAGGCAGGAGGGGCGGGACGGCAGCAATTACCTTAAGCCGCTCCCTACACCTAAGTACTTCATTTTTTAATGCTATTGTGAAAGTTGTTTCCCTAATTTATTTCTCAGTGGGTTTGTTATTTTTGTACAGGAATGCTATTGATTTTTGAGTGTTGACTTTGTATGTAACTACACAACTGAATTTGGTTATTAAATCTGAAGTCTTGGAGTTTTGGGGGTCTTCTATGTAGGGTATCATGTCATCTGCAAATAAAGATAATTTAACTTCTTTCTTTCCTGTCCTTATTTCTTGTATTTTTTTCTCTTAATAGCTCTGGCTAATGTTTCCAGAACTATACTGAATAAGAATGGTGAGACTGCATTGACCATTTAGTATGATGTTATCTATTGGTTTGTCACAGATGACTTTTATCAGATTGAGATAAAGACCCTCTATTCCAATCTTCTGTAGTTTTTGTCATGAATGAGTACTGGACTTTATCAAATGTTTTTTATGCATCTACACTATTGAGATGATCATGTGATTTTTTTTTGTCTTTGGCTCTACTGATATGGCATATTACATTTCTTAATTTGTATATGTTGAACCACCCTACATTCCTACAATGAATTCTATTTGGTCATGGCATATAATCTTCTTGATGATTTGCTGCATTCTGTTTGCCAATATCTTATTGAAGATTTTTGCATCTATGTTCACTAGGGAGTTTGGCCTGTTCTCTTTTTTGATTGGGCCCTCTTCTGACTTTGCAGGGTAATAGTTGCTTTCAGGAATGACTTTGGGAGTATTGCTCCCTTTTCAATTTTATTAAAGAGTTTGAGAAGTAATGACTTTAAATCATCTCTGAATTTTTTAGAGATTTCAGCTGTAAATCCATCAAGACTTGGACTTTTCTTTGTTAGTAAGTTTTTAGTATCTTTTCAATTTCATTGACTGAATTTGAGTTATTTAGAATTTCTGTATCATTCTGCTCCAATTTTGGTGATCCATATGTATCTAGGAATCTGTTCATTTCTTTTGTGTTTTCCACCTTATTAGAGTAAATATTTTTGAAGTAGATATTTATGAGCTTCTGGATTACTTCAGGAGCCATTGTGATTTCACCCTTTTCATTCCTAGTTGCATTGATTTAAATCTTTTCTTTCCTTTTTTGATAAGATTAGATAATATTTTATTGATTTTATTTAATCTTTCAAAGAACCAACTCTTCAATTACTTGATTCTTTGTATTGTTTCTTAGTCTCAGTTGCATTAACTTCTGCTCTGATCTTTATAATTTCTTCTCTCATACAAGCTTTGAGTTTGGCTGGGTCATCTTTTTCTAGAAAAAGATGTTTGAGGTTCAACATTAGGTTATTTTGATTTGTTCTGGTTTTTGATATGAAAATTCACTGCTATAAATTTCCTTCTTAAGACACTTTTATGCATCCTAGTTCTAGTATTTTGCATTGCATCATCTTTTAATTGTAGATACTCTTTAATTTCTTCTTTAACTTCATTTGTGACTCATTAGTTGTTCAGTAGCTATTTAATTTTCATGTGATTATGGAGTTTTTGTGATTTCTTTTGTCATTGATTTCCAGTTTCACTGCACTATGGTCAAATAATATGAGTGGGTTAATTTTAATTCCTCTGCCTTTACTTAAGTATGTTTTATGAGCTAATATGTCATCTATTTTGGAGAACATCTCATGCGAGAAGAATGTGTACTCTGATGTTGTGGAGTGGAGCACTTTGTAGATATCCACTAGGTCCATTTGTTCAAAGGTTTGGTTCAGTTCTGATACTTCTTTGTTGAAATTTTGCCTAGTTTATCTATCTATTTGTGACAATAGAGCATTAAGTTCCCTCATTAAAATTGTGTTAGTGTTTGATTTTTCATAGGCATTAACATTTGCTTTATATAGTTTGGTGAATATTTATTTATAATTGTCATCTCTTCTTCTTGGAGTCTGCCCTTAACAAGTGTGTAGTGACCTACGTTATCTCTTTTGATCATTTTTGATTTGAAGTTCATATTATCTGCAAATAGGATAACTACCCCTATTTTTTTCCTGGTTCCTGTCACATGAGTACTGTTTTCCATCTTTTGACATGCAGTCTACTAGTTTATTTTGAGTTAAATGTGTTTCTTTTATGCAGCATATTTTTGGATCTTGCTTTTTGATCCATTCTGCCAGTCTGTTTCTTTTGATTGGTGAATTGAAACCATTTACATTGGTGGGTATAACTGTTTTGTATTGGTTTATTCTTCTCATATTATTTTCCTTTTGTTTATTCCCTGTCTTTTCTCTCAGTTTAATTGTTTTCTCTTCCTGGTGGTTTCTTTCTATTTGTATCTCGGAATTGTGGTCTTCATTATCTCTTTCTAAAATACCCTTCAGAACATTTTGTAGATCTGGTTTGGTGCTCATGAATTTTTTTCAGTTGTTTTTTGTCATGGAAATAATTTATGTCTCCATTTGAAAGAGTTTTATAAGGATACATCCGTCTGGATTGGAGGTTGTTTTCTTTCAGAACCTGAAATACTTCATTCTGAGCTCTCCTTGACTTAAGGGTTTCTGTTAAAAAGTCTACTATGATTCTGATTGTTTTTCCTTTATAAGTGATGCTTCTTCTCTCTAACAACTTTAATACTCTGTTCTTGTGCTGAATTTCTGGAGTCTTGATTACTAGGCACATTGGTACCTTGGTGGGTTTTTTTGTTTGTTTGTTTTTTGTCATGGCTAATTGGGTTTCTAAATCCCTCACTTATTTGTATGTCAAATTCTTTTTCCATCTCTGGGAAGTTTAATGTCATTATTTCAGTGAACTGCTTTTTTATGGTGTTTACACTGTATCCAGCTTTCTCATTGATTCCAAACAATCATATTTTTTTCTTCACATCATCCTGTAGCCAGTGGATTGATTTTAGTGTGTGTGGTCTCTTGCTATTTTTTAAGATACCTTTCTTATTATGGTTGCTAACCACAATCTTGTCTTTTATATCTGATATTCTGTGCTCACATTGGCTCATTCTGCTGCAGATACTTTCAATGATATTTTTAATTGGCTGGATATTTGTTTGACTCTGTTTCGTGGATTCCATTTCTTTTCTATGTTGGGCATTCATGATTTCCATCATTTTCCTTAGCTCCTCTATTTTCTTGTTTGTGTCTATTCTAGATTCATTGAGCAAGTCTTTCATTTTGATCATTTGTTTTTTTTTTTTACATGGGAGAATATTTTCTCTGTAGCCTCATCCATTTGTTCTGTAGCCTTTTCATTATTCCCTGCTGTTATTATTTCAGAAAATTCGAGTGAGTGGTTTCCAATTTCCTCTACTTCATTTGTATGGGTAAGTTGGAAGTCTGGGGTTGCATTTTGCTTCTGTATTGTCATTTTCTCTTTAATAATTTTATTTTGTTTTCTGTATTGATGTTTGTAAATTTCTTATAGTGGATAGCTTTATCACTAGTACCAAGGTTTCCTTAGGAAATGTTTGTTTTTCAGAGATGTCTTTTAGATGTTGATGGTTGTCAATTTTTGTGTCTTTCCAAGATCCTATCTTCTCAATTTATTAAGGACAAGATGTTGCTGTCTTTTTGGTTCAGTGCTCAGTCTTCTGATACTGGACTATGGTGATGATTATGACTCCAATAAATCGCAATGTTGTTATACCAGGGAGAATGACTGATTCCAACAGGAATGACATCCTGGCTAAAGTAGTACAATAATTAATAGTAATAGCATCAAACACAACCTAGAGACTGACAAACTGTAGTAGTTATCAATTTGGTACCTTTAACCATAGGGGCAAGACCTACAGTTATATAACAAAGCCCAACATAAATCAGGAACTTGTATGCAGTGAGTTTCCCCTTAGTAGAGTGGTTGAACCTATAGTAGGGAAATTTAAGAGGGATAGGAGACAAAACCAAGAGATAAGTGAAGTGAAATACAGTAGCAGTAAGGCGGGAGGACTGGAGGATAAAAGGTAGATCACACAAGCTTTGAGCAACTGGAGAAGTGGGCATGAAAAAAAGCATGAAGGAGTAAGCAAGATTATCAATATAAACTAACAAGACTACAGACAATGTTCACTCAGATGAAAAATCATAAAATCCAGAGCAATAGTTGAGGAAAGAGAGAAAAAAGATGAATAGAATAGGAAAAAATAGATATAAATGTAACCAACCAAAAAAAAAAGCCAAAAAAAATCAGAACCAAAAAGGACAATGAAAAACTCAAAGAGAAAAAAGGTAATAAAATTCCTCAGGTGTCCATTATTGGGTCCTGACCTAGATCCTCAATCTCCCAAATGAGTGTACAGTGAATGCTTAAATAAATGAGACAAGTGGTGAGATTTTAGGGCTCCAGGAGAGTCAAAACCCTTTAGCTGAGTTTGAGACTCTGAGGGCTAAGACAAAGACTTCCGTGGACCACCCATATTTATTAGTTCCAAAACAAAGGGTGGGGAAACTGAGGAAAGCACAGGAAATGAGCAGGGCCTTGGAAGTCACTTCAAAGACTTCTCCAAGTAATAAATCATGTCAATTTAGGAGAACTGTCTTATCTTCGTGAAGACATTTATGGCAAGAGTGTGACTGCAGGAGTGAGATTCCTTCAGCTGCAGTCTCTATTTACTTAATTACTGCTGGAGCCAAGGTGTCTGCAGCTGTGGCCTTATCTTGCCCTTTGAGGTATCTCTGGCCTCACAGGCCACTGCAGGCCTCAGCCAGGACCAGTGAGTCACAGAGGTTCACTTACTATCAATCAGCTCCCGTTGCCAGGCAAGGGACCTAGGCCTAGGACAGACTCACAGATAAACGTAGAAAGCCATTAGTTAATTTTTTAAATCCTGCTCAAAGCCACTTTGTAGTGGTCTCTAACAATCTATAGTTGCGTAGTAGTGTCCAATTCTGAGCCCAAAGCTGTTGGTTGACCCTGCCAAGTCTCAAGTAAGATTAGTGCTGGATGCTCATCTTGCCTCCAGATGTGGAGATTGTAGTGCTGGCTCATCTTGCCCCCAGATTTGGAGACTGTAGTCAGTCGTTAGCCTGCAGCTTTCTGGACCACATCTCTTACCCCAGTTGTCTGTGTGCTGCTCTCCCAGTTGCTGTAGTGCCCTAAGACAGAGATAGCCTGAGGCTCCTCCCAGTCCCTATAGAGTTGGCCCCTCCTGGGCCTTGAACAGCCTCCTCTGCTCCACACTGCTGACTGCTTTCACACACTGCCCTCCTTGTCACACTACTGAAGACCAAGGCTACTTGTGCTACTGTTGACAAGTTGGAGGGAGTACTGATTTCCCAGCCCAACGTTACTTGTGCTGCTCGTCGCTGGTCCCTGGTCCAGGGCAGAGGAGTGCTAGTTTCCCACTCCTTGTCCCCACCATTGCCTACAGCTACCTTCAAAGCTGGCTGCAGCTGCACGTGAGTCTGTGGTCTGAGTCCCTCTCCTGCCGGTCATAGGGCAGGAAGGGTCATGTTGTTATCCTCAACACTGCTACTGGTCCCTCACCTTGTTGCCACTAGAGATTCCAGTTAGCTGCTATGGTGTGCAACAGAAACAAAAAACAAGAGAAAAACTGGTGGCCCTTTGGGGAGGGAGTGTGACTGCCTTTCTGTTCATACAGGCAGTAACTATTTTACCGTAGGTCTGCCCCCACCAAAATCTTTCCATCATGGCACCTATGAACTGTACTGGCTTACTTGCATTTGTGTTTCTCACTGATTAACCATAAACTATTTGTAGGCAGAAATTGTTTTGCTCCTGTTTGGATTACCAGAACCTAATCCAGAATATATACTGTAGTCAGTAAAGGAATCTTATAAAATGAATGGATACATGAATGTCTGTATCACTATTATTGATTTGCTGCTTGATTTACAGGTTTTAAGTTGTATTTTGTCATATTTTAAGATTCAGATTTGTGATAAATGAAACCAGTGGCACACATTAGACATTACTCTATGCTTTTTATTTCTCCCCAGCCCTTATGACATACTATATAACCTCTATGAAGGTTAAGGAAGTATACTGTAATGTGTCAAAACAAAATAAAAGCCTATCTAAAATAATGTTTGTTTCCAATGTTTGACATAAAACTAAAGTAAGATTTAGGGAGCCTGTTGAAAAGAAGAACCATTTATGTACCTTAATAAGTGCTATTTACATGTCAATACCTGTAATGTACTTTTTATTTATTTTTAGCTATGGTTACTACTGCATTTATTTTCCTACAGACTGTCTTCTCTCAGCTTCAACACGTTTGCCTTAAGCACAAAGTTTAGAACTGGATGACTTGGCCATTCCTCTTCTTGTCTCCTCCCAGTTCAAAATCCTTGCATCTCTTAATGGCCAGCATCCTCTTCGATCTGCAGTTAGGCTGCACATACTCCAGCCTCAGCACAATCTTCTTCTTCGTTTTAGCCTTCTTCCGGAAAATGGGTTTCGTCTGCCTGCTGTAGCCACTCTGCTTCCGATCATAGAGCCTCTTTCCTTGGGCATGCAGGGAATCCTTGCCCTTCTTGTACCGGGTCACTTTGTGAGGCTGATGCTTGCCACACTTCTTACAGAAAGTCCTTTGGATTTTAGGTACGTTGATCATTTTGACAGTAGAGCTGTGGAGAGATCCAGCATCCTCACTCCTCGCCTCTGGCCTCTCCACTCGCACCTCACAGGAAAGGTGATGTACTTTTTAAATATTATCTCCTTTAATTAAATATGAACAAAATCCTAAAATGTTTGTTGTTATTTTCCTCAAGTTCTGATGAGCTGACTGAATCTCAAAAAGATTAAATAAATTGCCCAAAGCCACATAAAGTGATTTGGATTCTGGTCTTCCTATTGTTAAAGACTGTGTTTTAATTTACAGACTGTCTGAAAAATAACAATAACACACAATGGTGTTGATATAAATAGCATATGCATACATGAGCAATACCTATATTTTCACCTTGGTATTCCATCTATTGCAACATGTTATTGCATTGGTTGATGCGTACAAAAATAATTCAGTCTCATGCTGACATTTGGTGGGAAAGGGGAGAAAATGTTTTTAATCTTTCATATATATATATATATATATATATATATATATATATATATACATATATATCTTTTGATACTACATCAACATTTGACAAGTGACATAAGTAATAGTTTCTCTTAAGAGAGTAGTTATAATTGCAGTGTGGAATTTAAAATTGTAGCAGTAAACTTTTTACACTCTATCACCCCAAAATCTATTAGTTTTACATAATGAATGGATAATTTTGTAACATGAAATTGTTCATTAGAAAACACTGGCTAACTGAATTCTGTATATCTAAATATTGAAATATTTCATTATATAATTTCAAGATCAAACATTCATTATTATCATAACTTATTTACTCAAAAGTTTTGAACTGTTAGAAAGTACCAAGTTCATGCTGGCAGACACATTTTTGCCAAAATTAACTCTCCTTTGAAAACTCAAATTGTAGTATTAATATCAAATTATTGTTTCCTTGGTAACAAACTCACCTTGTTCATTTTTGAAGAAGAGATTTGTCCAGTGCCAATGTCTGAATAACCATGGTCTGTTGTGGGTGTGTGTAGGTGTGTGTGTGTGTGTGTGTGTGCACACAAAGGTAGGGATCCAACCTAGGACTTCACTCACTCTAGGCAAATACTCTGCCACCCAGCACCTGTCATTCTTTGACTGGCTTTGTGAAAGAAAATGGCTCATTTAATTTGCAACTCAGAAACTCAAACACTTTGCTTTTTACAACCACTATACTTTAGTAAGCAGTAGAATCATCACACAGAATATTATGACATATTCTCAAGAATTCAGGTTCCATAGCATTAACAATTTTGACTACTTCATCAGAGATATACTTACATGACACAGACTTGTTTCTATTTTTGTTTTGGGGGCTGTGAGTTTGTGGTGGTAATGAATAAAATTGCTACTGGTGCAGCTAGTGCCCCCACCTGGATCCTGGTTAGGGTCCCACAGAGCCACCTACCTTGCTTCTGCACCATGAAGGCATATGCAAACAATGGAAAAACCAACACTGTATTATTGTCATGAAAACAGTTCTAACTTCATGAACCCATGAAAGATTCTCAGGTGACCCTCTGTCGCCCCTTAGATGTACGAGGAGAAGAGCACAAGACCACTGCCACCACTTGACACCTATCCTACATCTGATCTCTCTGCACCAGGTCACATTACTCTTGTTCCACACAGTGCTCTTCATGTGCTTCGCATCTGCTGCAGAGCACGCACTGCATTCTGATTTGTCTGCTCTCATTTCCCACCACTTTCTCTGCTGCTCAGCCTCCTCACACTGCGTGAGTAGGCTCCTCAGCATTGGAACTCTCCCACTCAGCTTGATAATTCTGCACATGCTCTCTGCACAGAACAATTTTTGCCTCACAGATTTTCACGGCTTATTTTCTCTTTTCTTCCTGGTTTCTACTTAAACATATCCTCAGGGAAAAGCCTCTCTGACCACTTCAACACTCTCTCCCATTTTACTTTCCTTTTTTGCTCCCTATTTGTTTATGCCCATCCTACAATGTCAATCATCTCCACAAAACAAAAGACTAGATTATGCTTGCTTTTTCCCAATGCCAGGAACTTAAAAAGCACACATTGAATTGTTTTGGAATAAATGAATAAAGTGCATTCTAATTAGTCCCGCCAAGGTGAATTTGAATGAACATGTTTGCCCTGTGGAAACAACAAGCGCAGTGTTTCTTACACGAAAATTCTCAGATGGGTTACATCAGATTAACTCAGCATGGTTTTTGTTTTTTTTTTAAGCACAGAACCTAGTCTGCACTCCCAAAGATGCTAATTCAGTCAGTCCAGAATGAAAAGAGAGACCATATACATATTGAAAGTTACCAGGTCAGTTTGAAGAACTGTTTGTTGGGGGAGTGACTTCTAATTAGCTAGAATTACGTATTTTCTTTGGGAGATGATGAAAATATTCTAAAATTTTAACAGCAGTGAACAAGCAAGTGGGTGATAGTACTCAATTTCACTATAATTTCATAGTTCAAATATATGTCTCACATCCAAAGTATATCAAGTATACATTCTTAGCAACTATGTTACCTTTCAAGAAAACAAGCAGGGGAAGTTCCCAAAAAGAGGCATCAAGTGAGACTTTTAGTTAACTTCTGCTTAATTAACTTAGGAAAGAATTGCATTGTTTTAAAGGTAGCTGTCCTTAGCTACAAGGGTTTTGTGGCATAATTTAAAAATACTTCCTAAAGAATAAAACAAAGGGTAATAGAGGTGGCCGAGGACATTTCTTCTCTGACATACTCAAATGCTATTTAACATTCAATGACCCTTCCATTGCAACATTAAAGCATATGCTTTACTATTTACTATTCTACTTTTACCATGAAGAAGTCATCCAAACTATAGAATATTATATTGTTTAGTAAATTTCTTCTTTGTTGTAATAACATATAAATAATACAGCTTTACCATTTAACAATGTATTTAATGACATAAATACATTCACATCATTGTGTAACTGTCATAGCAAATGATATTTATATAAATTATTCAATGTAAAATTCAAATATATGATCAAACCTACAAAGTGCCTTCAATTATTAAAGTACAGCCATAGTTCTAACAAAGAACACTGATCACAAGGCACTAGATAAACTGGTAACTCTCTTGATAAATTTCTCACGTTGTTATTTACCGAATGGTATTTTAAACCTTATTTATATTTTAATTTCCTTTTACAACTAAAGATTTTCACCCAGATTTCATATGAAAATAAATTTATTGGTTCATCATGAGATAGATTGTGTATTAATGACATTAAATGTCAGCTTTGTTACTCTAGTTTTATTTGAAAAAAACTTTCTAATAAGTCATGGACAGATGTTGATAAGATAATAGCAGCTAGGGCAGAGAAAACATTTTCATTAAGGGAAACGACTATGTCTCTTTAATGAATAAGATTATTAATAGCAGATTGGATATATGAGACAGAAGTTATTAGAAGATATTTTAGGCAAAAATAATTATAATCAATAACCTGCCTACTGTTGCAACTGTGTCTTCTCTCAACATCAAATTCCAAAGCCATATCTAGCTGACCACATCAGACAATCTAAAACAGCCATGCATTTGACTAATTATTCACTTCAGCCAAAATTCTGTCTTTCTTTTTTTTCCCCGTCTCATCTTCCTTTTGCCTACTTTTTTTTATCCCTGCCCTCTTAGTACTTAGGGACTTCCTACTAACACATTTTCTCTTCTTTGCCTTTATCTTCAAACCTATAGGTACCTTCCCCTCAAAACTTTCACATATTGGGGGAAAAAAGTCAAAAAGCAAACTCTCTTTTCTTATTTCACATATTTCCCCCTAGTCATCTTATTTATTTATTCATTCGTTTATTTATTTTCAGTGCTGAGATGCAAACCCAGGGTCTTGTTCACACAAGAAAGGTATTTGTCTTAATTACCTTTCTTTCATCGCTGAGACAAAATACCCAACGCTCAAAATTAAGGAAGGAAAGGTTTATTCAGTTCATGGCTTGTAGAAGTGTCATTTCATAATCAGCTGGCTCCAAGGCATGGTGGCATGGCACAGGGGAAACTCTTCAACACAGCAAAAGACAACAAAAATAGCAAGAGCAAAAATGGAGAGAACAAGCCTGTTTTCCTCCCTTTTGTTATATGTAGGCTTCCCACCCTGCGGCAGGTGTAGCACTCACACCATCTCCATGCTCTCCTCTTGCACAAGCTCAGGATGTTTGCAAAGTGAGAACTCAGGTGCCCTACTGAGTCAGTTAAACTTATAAACTTCCCAAGTTGACACAATGCACAACATCCTAGACTGGTAAGGGCAAGCCTTTACCACTCCAGATGTAGAACTGCTGAGTTGCTTAGTTAAGTTTCTAGACTTCTCAAGTTGACACAATGTATCAACTATTACAGTACTCAATCAACTGAGCTCCACCCACAACCCCTCTTCAGTATTTAATTCTATTTCCCTTTATAGCCAAATTTCTTTAATGAAAAACGTGTTGCCTCTCAACAATTTCTCACCACAATTCAATTCTCAATCAGGTTGTTTGGACTGAAACTGCTTATGTCAGGGTGGCTAAGCTAAAGGATATGTCTTTGCACTCTTTTCTGACCTCTCTCTGCCCTCTTTAAATCTCTCTTACACTGGCTTGTATAACACAACTCTCCTATTTATCCACTTCTCTCATTCCTTTGCACTTTTGTGGAATCTATCTTCTCTATTCCTTTCTTAAGTGTTTGCTTCCCATGCATTACAACGTCTTGGAGAGCACATCTCAACTTCAGTTACAAAATTCACCTTATTTTCCCTCAACTTTCCTCTCCTGAGCTGTTTTCTAGTTCAGGAGAGGGCAGTGAATAGTGCCAGTAGACTGTGCCTCTGGCTCAAAACTGGATTACTGCAATGTCCCTCTAACTGCTCTAACTGCTTTCCTG
>PVLA01004776.1:137155-165730 GCA_004027455.1 Hydrochoerus hydrochaeris
TACCAGGGATCGAACTCACAACTGTGTGCTTGCAAGGCAGATGCTTATGCCCCCAGCCCCCTCTCCCAGTGTTCTCAGCTGTCACCTTCTACCCAGCCCAATGGGACTCAAAGGATTTCTCCATTTTTTATTCCTTACAACTTTCTCACATTTCCTTCACTTTTTAATAATCAGGTAAATGATCACTGGGCAAAGTGTCCTTTGATCTTATCCTTAGCCAAAACCTTAGGCTCATTTAGACACCCTTTTTTCCCCCTAAAGCTATGGTCTTCATATCTCTTCCTATCTCAGTGAATATTAACCCTAGGTTTGTTTATATTTCCTCCCCTGACCTGTGATTCTAGAGGGAAAGCAATGTGACTTATTTGCCTCTTTACTAATACAGTGAAGCTCAGTTTAACTGTAGTCATGAATAATAAGTTTGTTGAATGGGTGCGAAAGAGTAATGCATCAACTAAATTTCTTTTTTACTTAAATATGTAGCAACAATACTGTAACATAAGGACCCATAATTATTGTTCCACTACTCACAAACCCCCTTCAGAAGGCCTATATAATACATATTTAGCTTTTACTTTAATATATTCTCAAACAAGAAAGCTTGGTATGCTTTAGAAGGTAACATTTTATTTTTTAGTTTTCATTTATGCAATCTGTTACATATGTATATCATAGTGAAAAATATATAAAATCGATTTATATTCTTGATATGTATTCACAATATGTGACACCTTACACTACTATGGAATGATGTGTGATGGCAACAGCTGCATACACCTCACTGTAGAAGTCCATTTCTGGTATAAAACCAAAGGACTAGTCAATCTGTCCTCACACAAGGGAGCAAGAAGGAGTTTTTTCTTGCCTCAGCACATTAGAGAATGCAAAGTACTCAACCTGGAAAACAAAGTCAGCAATGAGGAAGCAGACAGAAACCAACCCCTAAGAAATCAGCAACACGCATTTCTCAGAGCACATTTTTTAGGAACAATGCTTATTCTTTTTTTAAAGCTTAATATGTACAGTGAACTTTGAGGAGACAATCAGTCAAACCCCAAATTAAAAAATCTTACAAAACAATCGATCCAGCTTCTTCAATAAATAAATGGCAATGAAAGAAAGAGAAAAAAAGAGGATGAGAACAGGAGGAAAGGGTGAAGGAAGGAAACTGCCCAGAAAGTGAAAGAAAGAATTGCTACAAATCTGGAAAGAGGTAATTAATAAGAATAAAATAATTACAATGTCTAATTTCATTACTGTCCTGAAACCAACAAGTTAGCTATAAAATGCCTAAGACAACCAGATCATTATATAATATTAGAAAATAATTACATTAAATAATATTACATAAATACTACTAATTTGGGGAATATATTAATAGGATTGTAGTTATATTTTTAATGGCCTTTTTTATACTAGAGATACATACTAATACTTGGATGTGACAACGTCAGTTATTTGCTTTCAAATATTTCATATGTTCCTCTTATGTGTGCAGATTAAAAGCAAGTTAAAAAAAAAACTTGGCATGCATGGTGGTACATGCTCAGGAAGCTGAAGGAGTAGGAGCGTGACTTTGAGGCCAGTTTGAATAACAGTGCAAGAGCCTGTCTCAAAAAAAAAAGGAAGTTAGAAAGTGAGGAAATAAAGCAAATCTTGAATCACCCATGGTGTAGTTTCTGAGAAACCAGTGAAATGAACCATTGACTTCCACTGTATTCTCCTAATATAATTTAATGAATAAAAATTATATTTGCATCTCTACAGAGAGAAAAGTTTCTTTGAGAGTAATTTATTTGAGAATGTAATTCCAGGAGATAGCATCTAGAATCTGAAGGAGATAGGAGGAAATGAAAACCAATAGAGAAAATGCACATTGATTTGGTTAACACTTTCAGATGATTGGAGCTCAAGGTAGGACAGCACCTAAGATGAATCTCAGAGCCAATCCCTTGAGAAAGAAAAAGAAAAGCATTTATCAGTCAAGTCTACTATGGTTCATGGGCAAGGACACAGGTCATTAACACCACTGCAGAAGCACAAATGCTGGGAAGGTTCTTGCAGCTATGTAATGACCAGTAATAAGGGAAGCCTTTGAGCAGGAAATAAGAGGTACTCCCTGCTGGCCTGAGGCAATGTGCTGCTTCATTGCACCTCAGTGAATCTGACTGAAGCCTTCAGGGGAACCAATTGCCACAGTTATGGTGAGAACAACAAGAATCACAATGGCACTGAAGAGTTGTTCTTTAGCAGCCTTTTTTTTTTTTTTTTGTGGCTACCATTCAATCTCTTTTTGCCTTCCATTAAATACAGTCAGCTATGGAATCCCCTCCAATAGGGCAACCAGCAGGAGTCTCAGCAAAGACTCACTGTAAGAGGGTGAGAGGAGGTGGGGAGAAGACAAGATGGCCAATCAGTGAGCAACAAAATACAAAGCCTCCTGGGAGAAACAACTCATACGCCAGAATAAAACACTCTGGAGAGACCCAGACAGAGGGAGATGGGTCCTCTTGACACAGGAAGAAATTAAAACGTAAAAAAGCTCGTCAAATACTTCGGGACTACAACTGAAACAGCTAAAAATTACAGGACACAGCGCTTTCACAGTGACCCGCCAAGTCTGCAGCAGCTTGAATCTGTGCCGGCTGGCAGAGCTGCCCAAACTCGTTCCCACCCCCACTCACAGGAAGCACAGCAGCACTGAAGTCAGGGGTTGGTGAGCCCTATGGAGAGCAGAGCCTGCAAAGGGACCTTCATTAATCCATGGTCAGTGCTAGGAATAAGACCCCCCCCCACGGGAAGGGCACGACCAAATGGGCAACATGTTGGAATGGGGCAGGAGGAGCCTGAACTGGGAGTGACAGTGACTTCAGTTGGTTGCTCTCTCCCCAGAGCAGATTCGTAGGATTTGGTTGAGAAGCCAGGAGAGGGCGGAGTTCCCTCGCCAGTGTGCTTCGAGGAAACATGGCCAACAGGGAAGGGGGCTGGGACCTATACTATAACCTGTGTGGAGGAAGCCAGGGCCATGACAGGAGAGAGAGGCAAGAGGAGGCCCCCAGCCCAGAACCCTGAGAGCACTGATCCAGGAGAAGAAAGAACAAGGGAGACTGAGGGTGGCAAACACACAACATGACATGGCTTCAATGGACATTAAGAGATATCTTCAGGACCTTGTAGACAAGCTCAGAACTGAAATATTAAATCAGGTAAAGCAGGATATGAGTAGAGTAATAAAAGAAACACTCTCAGGAAGCATCTCTCAGGATGATACAGACAGAAGAAGGGAGGAACACAAAAAAAGGAGAGAAACATTTGATAAAGAATATAAAGAAAATATAGAATACATGAAGCAGATTCAAAGAGACTATCAGGAAATTAGAAACTCCATTGAAAGCAGGCAAAACTCCTTAAAAGAAATTAAGGACAGACTATCAAAACTTGAACACAAGTTGGCAGTGTGTGATGATGAAAGGAAAGATCTCTTAAAAGTAACAAGGAAACAGGCAGTAACAATACACAGGCTAGAAGATGACAAGAGAATCTACAATTTAAGAATAAGAAATGAGAACAAAGAAGCAGGAATACATACAGGTGAATTACAAAGGCTATTCATGGGCATAATTAAGGAAAACTTCCCAAGCATGGGAAAAGAAAATGACATTCAGTTGTGTGAGGCATACAGAATTCCAGCCACCTACAACCAAAACAGATCTATACCCAGAGATATAATAATCAAGATGACAGAAATTCAATATAAAAACAGAATATTAAAAGCCATCAGAGAAAAGAAACAGATTACCTATAAAGGTAAGCCCATCAGGATCACGGCTGACTTGTTGACACAGACCATCAAATCAAGAAGAGCTTGGAATGAAATATTCCAAGCCCTGAAAGAAAATAATCTCCAGCCCAGATTGATGTACCCTGCAAAACTGTTACTAGAAGTTGATGCAGAAACAAGATGCTTCCATGAAAAGAGGAACTGGGGGAGTTTGTGACCACCAATCCAACCCTACAGAGAATACTGAAGGACATTCTAGAGAGAGAGAAAAAAAATACCAGGATTTTAGGAACAGTGACAGAAAGGCCTCAATGAGTGGGGCAGGCAGTAGAATGAAAGAGAAAACTAGACAAACAAAGGCAGGAAAAATAGCATAGCAGAAATGAGGCAGAGGATAACTAGAAACTCTAACATAGGTGGCCTTGATACGCTATCTTGTAAATAGTGCACCAGGATTTAAAACTCGCATTACTCACATTACTCTGCTTAGATGTATTATATTCTGTTCCAGTCATTCTACCTGTACTAGATTTGAGGACACAGACAGCAATCCCGAAAATAACAGGATATAGTATGGTATTCATCCTTACTTTCCTATTAACTTAATCTAAAGCTCTGTAAAACCTACACTGTTTTACCATGACTGATCGTAATCAAATCTGGTTTGTTGGATCACTGTTTTGTATTGATAGATTTTATTCAAAGCTCTTATGATTGATAGTATCAAGTCTGAGAGTATAGGCAACAGCACTTAAGATGACAAAATTCACTAGAATATCCACTATGGTTTAATTATTACCTGCCTTTGAAGTTTTATACTGTCTACAATATTTTATTTTTACTAATATTTTACTAATATTGTTATTTACTGCTATACTCAATCATACTGCTATATTCAATTATGCCTGATGATATAGATAATTCTATTGAAGATAATAAGAAACAACACAGTAATCATTGTAGATCACCTTGTATTGTGGTTTTATATGACATTTTGGTTTCATGTTTTTATAGGACTTTGTTTTGTCTTGCTATGTTTTGTTTTTCCCTCTAATACAGAAAATATAGAAATACATGCAGAGATCCATGCATGTGTAGCTGTTACACTCTCTCTGTTTGACTATCTACTTTGTGTGCTTTAATTTTGTAACTTGAGCAACTATTTCTAAGAGGAAAATATGTAATTTATTAACTAGTGATTTCTTATTATTTATCTTTTTTTGGAATTCTTTTTTTGGTATTACCTCTACCCTTTACATGCTTTTGTTTCTCTTTAAATTTAAAAAAAAAATAGGGTGAGTGGAGCAATCTACAATCCCCATATCCACCTTTGATTCCAAAGCCATAATTGATATTACTAACTCCATTCTCCACAACCAATTGAAGAATTCTCTTACTTCTGGCTTACACCGTGGCCAGTTCATGTTGTTTACCTTATGGTGTGACCCAGATCTTTACTCCCAAGGCGGGTGTTCTCTTATTTCCCTTATGCTTGTCAGAAGGTGAACACTGAAATTTTCCATTCAGAGTGGACATTGGGTGTGGGAACACCCAGAAGTATCCAGGGACTGTTTCTTAGATGTTTGTTCTTTTTTTTTATTTTAAAGAGGGTAAAATTAAACAAAAACAGAACATAAGAAAGCAATGTAAGAGACATAAATTTCAAAGCAAGACAACCAGAGATCTTCACTATCTATCATATTGTCTCTTAGTTGTCCATATCTTCACATACAGTGAATTCATACAAAGCAACATAGTATAAAACTGATCCAAACAGGTTGAAGAAGGCATTTTAGGTCTTCAAGACCAGACAATAGGGAAGTTAACAATGGCTATCACAGTGTTTCTTGTTCTCTTCAAAATAGCTGTCCATACCTTCCTATATGTTGAAATTAAACAAAACAGGCTAAAATCACTGTGAGCAAAGAATAATAGTATTGCTGGATTTCACATCATGATTCTATGGAATCAGCACTGGATACTGTAGTGTCTCTTTTTCTTCAAAGTTGTTGTTCATTTCATCATGTATTATATAATCAGTTCTCATAAACTGTTTATAAGTTCTACGCATGCATGAGTCTCTACATGTATTTCTCTCCTTTCTATATTAGAAGGAAAGAAAAAACAAAGCAAGACAAAACAAAACAAATTCCTAGAAAAAACATGAAATGAAAAAGTCTTATAAAAACACAGTACAAGGTGATCTACAATGGTTACTGTGATGTCTCTTGTTATTGTCATTAGAATTGTCTATACCATCAGGCACAGTATAACTGAATACAGCAGTACATAACAATATTAATAAAAAGGAAACATTGTAGACAGTGTAATATTTCAAAAGCAGGTAATAGTCAAACCAGAGTGGGTATCCTAGTGAGTCTTGCCATCTTCAGTGTAGTTGCCTATACTCTCATACTTGATACTATCAATCATAATAGATTTGAATAAAATCTATCAATACAAAACAGTACTCTAACAAATAAGATTCAAATAAGATCAGTCATGATAAGACAGTGTAAGTTATACAGGGTTTCACATTAAGTTAACAGGAAATTAAGGATGATTACCACACTATAACCTGCTATTTTCAGGGTAGCTGTCTTTGCCCTCAAGTCTAGTACAAGTAGACAAACTGGAACAGAATGTAACCCATCTAAACAGAGTGGTGTATAGATGTCTGTTCTATAGAAGTCCCTGACTTCTTTCTGGAGCAGGAAACCTAGATCTTCTTGATAAAAAAATTTCCACTTAGTACAAAATATCATTCTCTGCTCACTGTCTAACTGCAGAACTAGTAAGTGCTCAAAAAGGGCAAAACACAAGTAATAAATAAAACATTCTGAATGTGTACCAAATGTGGTAAATGCAACATAGTTCAAGGTCACAAGCAGTCTAATTAGCAGCAGCAGTTACATATTAGAAATTGACCTCCCCCATCACCTTAAAGTACAAACAAAACAACAACAGGTCGTGAAATTTCCAAAACACCAGATTGTATTAAATGTGATTTTCCCATAAATCATTTTAGAAAACTGTAATATCACTACTTTCCTATTTAAAATACTATATACTTTTGCTCACTTGAGAAGGATTTGAAAGAGATAAATTAATACATGTTTAGCAAAAGTGAACAAAAGCATGAGAAAATAATTGACAGTTCACACCACACAATTCAATGTCTTTTTTTTTTTTAAACTAGGAATGTTGTTTCCTTAGTTTGAGGGCACTTCTATTATTATTCTTTAGTCTTCCTTTCTACAATCTACCACAAACACATATGCTATGTGCTAAATTGACATACAGACATTTTTAAAATATTAAAATGGGAGGTAGGGAGGAGAGGAGAAATGAACATAACCATTAGGAAAGTGCAAAGTAGAAATCCAAAGTTTTCCTCAAATTCAACCTACTCATGATGACAGCAAAAACACATAGCTCTCTGCTGGATTCTGATTCAGATTAACAAAAAGGATGTAAAAATAAGCATGCTGATCAAGTAATCTTGTGTTTACTCAAGCTCATTCTCTCCAGCACGAGGAAAAGAATTGGGCTTATTTTGTGTGCTCATAAAATTATACATCATGGACACCTTTTTTGCACAGATACAAAAACTTACATAAGGTAGTATACTTTTCTTTCACCAGAATTAGTGATTATGGAAAATATTGGCAAGAAGAAAACTATAATTTCTTCTTTGATGTTGTAAATGTGATATTTTGAAGAGTTTTTAAAACTGTAGGAGAATAATCTTAGTTTATTGAATATAAACAATTTATTTCACAGTAGACCCAATAGGAAATGCTATTCTACTACTTAAGTCATTCTGAAATATGATCGGAGAGCACTGGTTTGTTATTTGTATGGCTGTTCTCACTTTGAGCATTAAGGGGAACAAAAGAAAACCTCTTTACGAAATTGTTTAGATTTTTAGAAAATAGTAACTTTTTTTGGTTGAATAGTATAATGTCCACTTTTTCCTTTGCTTTTACCCATATTAATATATGCCTTTTAACAAAGAAGAACTTCATCTCTGTATGCCTACCATGCTCTCCTTCATTGCTGTAATTTTCTTTGAAACTTCTCTTAAAGACATGCTATTATGGTAAAGTATGTAAGGGATAACTCAGTTAAGCATACCTTTGACTTTTTTCTTTGCATAAAGAAAACATTTGGAAACTAATAATCGTCTATGAAGTCATTCTATTTTGAAGGAGATACATGAGTGTAACCTCCTACAAAACTACATTAAAATATTATTTAAGGAGTTAATCCAGAAATGTGTAAATATACACCAAAAAGGAAACAATAGACTTAAGAAACAAGGCCAGCTATGTCATATCTAGAAGAAGTGGGTTGGAGCCCAGAAAAAAATTAAGATTATTGTAAATCCAAGATGTTTGAATGATTCTTTATAAAGTACCAAAAGTTAATGATACGAGATTGCATTTACTACTTTATGTACCTAATTATGTTACTTGATTCAACTGAAAACAAAATAGTATTTATATACATGTGTGTTTTTACACATATACAATAGGAATATTGCATGTGTTATTCACTGGTTTCTGAAATGAACTTAAAAAGTTTAAGAAATACAGCTTTACTGAATGAAAGTCTTAACTATAAATATAGTAATAACATAAACAAGAAAAATTAGAAGGTAGGTGGGAAAAGGGGGAATTAATAGAGTAGGTATGATAAATACAGGCAACCAGGAAACTTTCTAATGCTATTCGTAAATCTATAAATAGCACATATAACTGGGAAACTAATGAAACAAGCTACTGGATTATTAATCTGCATATATATATAAATATATATATGTATTACATTTAAAAATAACTGTGATGAAAGTCTTTACCTTTTTCCTTATACACATTTTTTTTTCTGGCTTGGTGTTATTTTTCAAGTTAACAGAAATTCCACATGGGAAAGCAGCAGTGTGTGAGATAATAATGAATAGAAACATCTGACATTATATTCTTTCCTTTAGAAAGAGCAACCAAGGAAGCATTACTGATAGCCTTTTTTAAAATCACATACACAGTGTTGTTGATAGGCACCTTAAATTTATAGTTGTCTTTCTTTTTTTAAAAAAAACAAAACACCTTTTCTTCTGGTCAGAGAGTTTCTTCTTTCCTAAGTTACATTTTAAAATGCACGATTTTCATCATAGAATCTCTGAAGTATTAGAACAACGTAGTTCGCTTTTGTAAATAGTCATATTGCTTGGAGCAGATATATTTAAGAACCTTCCAGCAAGTAAGACAATGACTGATTCATGGAGACATTTCAAAGTCTAATGATTTATCTCACCAAGACAAAGTGTTGCTTTTTTTGGATAATTGAACTGTTCTTTAACTGCCACTGAAGAAATGTAACTAACTCCATGGCAACATGGAGATTAGCATCTTCCTTTCCAATTCCTAGGAAATATTGTTTTCTTGAACTTCTGCTGAGTCCTTTTTTTCCCTGTTAATGACAGATTATTTGACTAGCAGCAGAGGAAATGTCTAACCATGGCTAAGCTAAGAAGCACTACTGGGTCATCCAAACTCAAACAAGAAAGGAGAACTTTGGCAAATGAAGGGGACAAGAGAGTAAGACACAGAAATTTCCTTCCTGATCATGGTGACAGCAGATTGGCTAGAGGCTGCCAGACAATAAATGGTGAAGTCTTACACCTTGAACAGCTTAGCAAAAGACAGGAGAGAGTAAAAAGAGGGCCAAATCTAATTAAGCTATATAAATTCCTCTCTTTTAATCTATTCACTATATTGCACACTCCAGCCGAACAGTTAATATCAATAGTACCTTGATTCCTTTATGTATTTGGGTGTAAATCTTCTGTAGAAGACCTGAAGCTAATAAGTCTGTTTTCCTAGGAGTTTAGAGATGATTAACTCTTAGTGCATGACTCTGAAAAAACTTAACATTTTATTTTTAACTTTTGCTATGAAAGTGTATGTGTACATTTCTAACACCAACTAATCATTATAAATTATTGTGAAAAATTAGGGCATTTTTAAATCAAAAGATACTAGGAAATAAAACTATTCATGTTAGATTGTTAAATATTAGGTAATGGTTCATAAATTTAAAATGAAGATGGGAAATTAAAGGATCTTCAAGGGTCATTCAAGCCCAGGTTTTTTCACACAAGTTTAAATAAAGAAATCTGGAAGTAAAAATAGTTAAATTTTTAAAAATTATATAGTACTGTAGTTTTAAAAATTACTATAGTCATCTGATAAAATGCAGTGAGAATAAGAGGTAATTAGTGAAAACAATGGCCTCTTTTCAGGAAAAAGAAAAATAATACATGTTGGAGGAAGTTCTGGAACAATAGAGAAGATGTAGGAATATGCAAGTGAAATATCAATGGGCAGAAAATTCATTCACAGAATTTTTTTAGAAGCAGGTATTAAAATCCCTAAACTGATGACAGCAGGATTTACAGAAAAAATTAAAAGTTACATAGCTTCTTTTTAAAATAAAAAGAATAATTATTACTGTACAATGTTAATGAAAGTATTAGTCGATATACAATACCTTGCAAGTGTGTTGAGGAACAAATGAGTGATTCACAAGTATCAAGGGAAGAGAAGCAAACATCAAAGAGAATCAACAAAGATTTGTTAAGAGTTAGTGGATGGAGGATACTCCATTCTGTAAGACCGTATATCTTGTATCTACAAAGTTCACAAGTATCAAAGAAGAGAAGCAAACATCAAAGAGAATCAACAAAGATTTGTTAAGAGTTAGTGGATGGAGGATACTCCATTCTGTAAGACTGTATATCTTGTATCTACAAAATTCTCTCAGTCCCTAATGCTGTCTCACCATCTCCTTCCTGTTCTGTCACAGGGAACATTTTTCACTTATTTGAAGATGATAAACACTTTGCCAAGCTTCACATTGCCAGATCATTGTTTCCATGGTAAAAATGGTCTTCTTTTCAGTATGCTTGACCTTTTTTTTTTTTCTTTCTTTGTACTAAGGATTGAACTGAGGTCCTTGTACAAGATAGGCAATGCCCTACCACAAAGTTACATCCCTAAACCCAGTCTACCATTTTAAACTTTGAGATAGGGTCCTACCGAGTTGCCAAGGGTGGCCTCACACTTGCAATCTTCCTGCCTCAGCTTCCCCATTAGCTGGTATTACAACTATGTCCTACCATCCCTGAATTTTTAATATTTTAACCTGAGCTTAAAATATTATCTGGGGCCTTTATAATTCTTACTGAAAAAAAGTTCTAAACATCACAATACTAGTCTTTGGTTGACAAATGCCATTATTTTCTATACAACTAGTTTGTATTTGTTTTCTGTAGAACATGTTATAAAAACTCACTATTATTTTTATGACTTGTGGTGGTCAAATTGTCATACCAGCTGAACTCAATCAGTGTGGTGCTGAGAGTGGATGGCCCACCTGAGGATTGTTGCCAACATAAAAAGGAGAACTGGAGAGGAAGTGTGGTGGCGTTGGTTCTCTGTGGTGGTGTCGGTTCTCCTGTTGCCACTGGTTCTCCTGGAGGAAATTGTTGAGCTTCTTTCCTGATATGAACTTAGCTATTCTCACCATCAGAGGAGCTCCAGACCTTGTTGTCACTGAGAACGGCTGCAGTGGGGGAATACTGGTCCTGACTTGGAGCTTCGCTTCCTGGCTCCAGAGGGGAAGATGACATGCCGTTCAGTTTCCTGGAGAAGCTTGTCATGCTGGCTTCCTGATATGAACTTAGCTGTTCTCATTGTCAGAGGAGCTCGGGACCTCATTGTCATTGAGGATGGCTGTGGTACTTTTCGGGGGAGCACTGGTCCTTATTTTGAGCATCAATTCCTGGCTCCAGTATAGCTGGCACAGATCTTTCACCCCAGTGGCACAGACTTTCTAGCTTCCACAGCTGACCTTTGGGCCTTCCCAGCGCAGATCTGTGAAACAGACTTGCATAACACATTTTCATGGGTTCTAGGCCTCCAGTTGGATTCATGGGGTTCATTTTCATGGGCTCTAGGTCTTCAGCTGGAATCATGCAGTATGTTGCTATGGAATCCAGGCCCTCAGCTGGATTCTTTGGGTCTTGATGTGTGGACATATTTTCCGTACTCTTTCTTTTGTATTTGACTCTTTGAGTGACCATTATAAAATAATACTAAAAATTATGTGTTCCATGTTGTCTCATTCTTCTTTGTGAACTGTGACTACAACATTATAAATTTCAAAATTTTAAAAGTCTAATGAGAAAAGGAACTACATTGTTCCTGTTCCTGCTATGCACACAAGACCCATGATATACTGGAGTAGATAGATGAACACGTTTTCTAAGTTTTCTTTTTTGCAAGACAGGATATTTCCCCAACAGAGAAATCCATGTGGTAGTTGCCAGGGACCACGGACAATCAGAGGGCCAGTCAGATGCTGAGTGACCAGAAGTCTCCTGAGAACTATGCTGAACAAGAGCCAATCCTCATGCTGGGAATAATTATGTTTAAGAGCTGGAGAAGAGCTCTACTTTAGAAGAGTAAGTGAATTTGTTCAACAGCTAATACTGAATTCTGACTGAGTACCTATTTAGAGCCTGCTTGGTGACAAGCATGCTTCTAAGTCTATAGAAGAAAAAGAACAAGAAGCAATCTCTACTTTTAAGAATCTCAGAGACTAAGAAGAGAAACAAACTGTAATATATATATTAAAAATTATTATATATAATTTTCTGCAACCTTGAAAATTATATGTAACTTTTTTAAGGAAATGACAAGCTATTTTCAAACATGGTTGTATCATTTTATAATCCCACCTGCAGATGACTGGTTTAGTCCCACACCCTCATCAATAACTGATATATATGGTCAATAGGTTTAATTTTAGCTATTTGATTAGGTACATAGTAATAGCTTATCATGAGTTTCATTTACATTTGCCTAATGACAAGTGTATGTTGGCATTGTCTCACACGTGTATATGCTATTTATAGTTTTTGGTCTTAAATGTTTCTGCAAGTGTATTGTCCATCTTTAATTGTTTCTGTTGTTGTTTTTGTTTTTGTTTTGGGTTTTTTTTTGCCTTTTTATTACTGTCGAAAGTTTTATTTACAATCTGGATGTGAATCATCTATCACATATATAATTTGCAAATATCTCTGCCAGTTTGGGGCTTGTCTTTTTCAACCTTTCAAAAGTGTGTTTTGATCTAAGAAAATCAACCCAATAAGGTATCATTATACAAAATATATGTTCAAAAATTGACATTTTTATATACTAGCAATAAAAATGTGAATATCAAAATTAAAAATACATACCACTTGCAATCACTCAAAAAAAGATGATGCAGTTAGATTTAAATATAAAACATGTATAGAATTTGCATGCATCAAATAAATAGGAAGATAAAGTGTGTTAATGGATTTCAAGATTCAGTATACTCAATGTAGTAAAGATATCAATCCTCCCCAAACTGATATGTAAATTGGATACAATTCATATCATAAATCCCAGCAAGATCTTTTGTAGGCATATTCAAATTTAGGATTGTTTTAAAATGTACACAAAACTTTGGGGTATAGTTTTTTTTAATTTTATTTTAAAGAGAATGAAACCAAACAAAATGAAACAGAATAAAGCTAATCAAAACAAAGCAATGAAAGTGATACAAGCCCTCAAAGCAAAACAATAGAAAATCAACAATGGCTACCATAATGCCTCATATTAGCTTCAAAATAGCTGTCCATATCATAAGATGTAATAACCAATCAAAGCAAAACAATGAAAGTGATACAGGACTTCAAAACAAGATCATAGGAAATCAACAATGGCTACCATAATATATCTTGTTATCTTCAAAATAGCTGCACATACCATCAGACATAATAGAATCTAACAAAACAAAACAGAATAAAACCAAACCAAAGAAAACAATGAAAATGATACAGGACTTCAAAATAAGGTAATAGGAAATTAAGTGACTACCACCTTCCATTTTGAGAATTTCCTCCCCTTTCGCCTTCACAATATCTATTGTACATTTTGGATCCCACTTAACTTCAGGTTTTTTTCCTTTATGTTTTTAAAGGGAATAAAACAGAGCAATGCAATGAATCAAAACAGTGATTAGAGAGTAGGAAATCTACAATAGTTACTGTATTGCACATTGTCACCCTCTAAATAGTTGCTTGGATTTAGGCTCGCAAAGGCAATCAAACAATACAGCTCCTCCAAATCAGCTGGTTGCCCATGAGGTGGGAAAGCTGGGGTCTGTTTTCCTCTCCCTATCCCCACGTGCTGGCTGGCTCACAGGTGGAGGCTTAACTTCCATCTTTGGGGGTATAGCTTAGTTGTAAATCATTTACCTAGAACACCAGTACCCATAGGTTAAATCCCAGGTGCTAAAGAAAAGAAAGTATAAGATGAAAATGGAGATATTAAGGAACTAGAATAGCAAAAATTATTTTGTAAAAGAACATTAAAGAGGGAAGACGCAGCTTACTCAACTTCAAAACTTGTTAGATAGTTGCAGTAATTAAGGCTGTGGTATTACTGGAGAGACAGACAAACCAACAGAGGAAAATAGAGAACCCACAAACCCACGTGCAGGCACTTGTATGTGTGTATTGCAGGGGATTAATCCCAGGGCCTCACACACATACCACAAAAGCATTCTAGCACTGAGATAACCCCCAGACATACCCAAATAATCTTTCTACAAAAGTACAAGTGCAATTCAGTACAAGAAAGGTAGCCTTTTTCAACAAAAATGATGCTGGAGCTAATGAACATACATCATAGTTGAAAAAGTTAACACTGACCTAAATCACATACTGTATACAAAATTAACCTTGCCAGGGATTTAGCTCAGCAGTATAAGCACCTCCCTGGCAAGTACAAGGTTGTGAATTTGATCCCTGATACAAATAAATAAATAAATAAATAAATAAAATTAACTCAAAATACATGGAAGGATTAAACAGAACAATAAACACTTTTAGAAAACACATAGAAAAAAATATTTGTGGGACCTAAGTTTGGGCTACAGGTTCTTAAGCTTGAAACCAAACACATAACCCAAAACTCCTTATGAGGAGGCTGAAAAGTTGAGCTACATAATGAAAGAAAATATTTGCTTATTATATATCCAGTGAAAGATTAATATCTATAACATGTAAATAATTCTTTAAGGTCAAGAGTAAAAAAGTCCAAACAATCCAATTTAAAAATGGGCAATGGGAGTGAAGTGATATTTCAGTGAGGAGAATACAGACAGCAAACAGGGCTTAAAAAGATGCTGATCATCACTAGCCTTTTGGAAAATGCAAAGTGAAACCATAATACCACTGCATACTTGTAAGAATGGATAAAAAACACAATGGCACCTCCAAATGCTAATAAGGATCCTGAGACTCTGCCGCTGCAGAATGAATGAATGAATAAGTATGCATGCCCTGGAGGACATTTTGACAGTTTCTTGAAAAACTAGACATGCACCAATCACATAGACCAGCATATACCCTTGAACATTTATTTCAGAAATTTGTACTGCCCCAAAATGCTGATGACAACTTGATTAATAATATCCTCAAGTTAGAATTCATATGTTCTTCAACGCATGAATGGTTAAATAAATTTTAGTATATCTACTAAAGCAGCAAAAAGAATGAAAATTGATATCTAGAGCAACCTGGATGAATCTCTAGAGAATTATTCTAAGTAAAAAGTTTACGTATTGCATGATTCCATTTAAATTGTGTGTGTGGGCAGCTCCAGATATCAGACCACGGAGGGACTCTAGGTGCAGCACAGAAAGGCAATTTGTACACCTCTCAGTAAGTGGCCCTGGCCTGAGCTGGGAGGAGAACTAGCAGCCCCAGAGGATCTGACCCTGGAGGGTCTCAAGGCACAGCACACAAAGGCAATCTGCTTGCCCTCTCAGTAGGGGCCCCTGGCCTGAGCTGGCAAGAGAACTAGCAGCTCCAGAGATCCAACCATGGAGGGACTCAGGGCACAGCACACAAAGGCAATTTGCCCACCCTCTCAGTAAGCACCCCTGCCATGAGGCAGAAGAATCACTCACTGGCTTCCACGAGCCTACCAGCGCGTGGGCTGAGAATCAAACATCCTCTCCCCGCCGCCATTAGCAAGTGAGAACCAGAGATCTAGATGTCTCTTGAGAGGCTGGCCATATGCAATGTAACAAATAGGGGGGATTTCTTTCTACCATCTCTTTGAAGGCAAATATTGTTAGCACTGTTTTGCTTTGTTCTGATTAATGGTATTGCTCTATTCAATGTTCTGTTTTGATAAGTTCTAGAATTTTCTGTATGTCCTTTGATTTGGCTATACCTGATTGAAAGAACAACTGTTGTGAAGATAACGGGATATACTATGGTACCTATTACTGTTATGCCAGTAACCTGTTGAGGGTTTCTGTACCAATTTCACTGCACTGTCTCAGTTGGCTTTGTTCCATCTAGTTCTGTTATATTTTACTACCTTCAAAATAATAAAAAATTAAAATAAATAAATAAATAAAAAATAAAAAGTAAATGACAACAAAACAAATCAATAAGGTACTAAGCAAGTTGAAACATGACATAACTAAACAGATAATGGACTTAAAAAGCAAAAGGAGGAAAAGAAAGCGCTCTAAAGGATATAACAGCATGCATGTTTAAGTGTGTAGGACTGATGACCGTGTTGCTAAAGTTTTTGTTGGATCATTGAACAGAACTGTTTGCAGCCTCACTGTTTGAATGTCCACTTTGTATACTTTAATTTTGTAACTTGAACAACCATATCTAGGAAGACAATGTGTAATTTATCAACTAGTGATTTCTTACTGTTTAGTTTTTTTCTCTGAAATTCTGTATTGTTTACTCCCTTTTTTGTCTGTTTTGCTTTTTTTCTCTTAAAATAAAATTTAAAAAAATAAAAAAAAATTGTGTGTGTGTGTGTGTGTTGGAGATCAAAGAAAGACACTGAGCTACACTTCCTAGATCTTAATTAACATTCTTTTCTCTCTCTCTCTTTTTGGTACCAGGGATCAAACTCTTGACCTCACACTTGCCAGACATGTGCTTGTGCCACAGAGCTGAATCCTCAGCCCTTAATTAAAATTCTTAAAATGACAAATTATAGAAACAGAACAGATTAGTGATATACAAGGTGAAGAACAAGGGAAAGGAAGAAGAAAGTCAGTATGCTATAAAAGAACACAAGGAGAACTAGCAGCCCCAGAGATCTGACCCTGGAGGGTCTCAAGGCACACACAGTACACAAAGGCAATCTGCCTGCCCTCTCAGTAGGGGGCCCTGGCCTGCACTGTGTTGATGGAAGTGTTTGTTTCATATCTTGATTATATCAGCATGAATAATTTGGTTGTGATGCTAAAGTTTTGCAAGATGTTACCTTTTGGGGGCATTGGGTAAATTATACATGAGTGCTTCGTGTTATTCCTTATAACTGCATATGAATTTTTCATTACCTGAAAATAACAAGTTCTGTTATGGTCTATATCTAGATGTCCCCCCTTAAAGACTCAAGTGCTCATAAGAGGTCTTTGGGGAATTACTGAATCATGGGGGTCCACAGACTGGATAAGCATAGTTCTGGTTGTGGATGATGGATTTACTGAAGAGAGAAGACTCACCACGGGTGTGGGTGGCACCAATCAATAGGCTAGCAGCCCAGATGAAATAAAAAGGGAAAGCAGGAAGGTTCACTACCAGCCCTACCATGAGCTTTTTCTCTTCAGCCATGCTATTCTGCCATGCTGCCCTGCTTTGAAGCCAGCCAACTATGAAATGAAACCTCTACAAACTGTGAACAAAAATAAATCTTTGCTCTTCCTTTTACTTATAATGTCAGGTATTTTGTTCCAATAACAAGAAAGTAACTAAGGCAAGTTCAAAACAAAATTATTGTTTAAAGTGAAAAAATTTCTAACTTTGGTGGAACCCAGTTTAGCAATTTGTTCTTTTAGTGATTGTTCTTTTGATAATATATTTAAGAAATTCTTGCCTAAGCAAAGTTAGCTAAGATTTCTACTAGATTTTTTTAAGTTTTATTTGAATATTTACATTCAATTATTTTGTCTATTTTGAATTCATTTTTGTGAATGATTTGAGATATAGATGGAAGTGTTTTTTTGCATGTGCATATACAAAATTTTCAGTGTCATTTATTGAAAATATTCTCCTTTCCCCATTTAATTGCCTGCCACTATGTTGAATGAATTGAGTTTCAATCCTACCAAATAAGAAAAAGCAAAAGTCATGTACTAACATTTTAATATATTCTTGGGTTTCACTTATTAAAATTGCATTTAGAGATATTAAAAGCTGTCAGAGAAAAGAAACAGATTACCTATAAAGGTAAGCCCATCAGAATCACAGCTGACTTCTCAACACAGACCATCAGATCAAGAAGAGCTTGGAGCAAAGTCTTCCAAGCTCTAAAAGAAAATAACTTCCAGCCCAGATTGACGTACCCTGCAAAACTGTCACTAGAAATTAATGGTGAAACAAGATGCTTCCATGACAAAGAGGAACTGGGGGAGTTTGTGACCACCAATCCAACCCTACAGAGAATACTGAAGGACATTCTAGAGAGAGAGAAAAAGAATACCAGGAGTTTAGAAACAGTGGCAGAAAGGCCTCAATGAGTGGGGCAGGCAGTAGAATGAAAGAGAAAACTAGACAAACAAAGGCAGAAAAATAGCATAGCAGAAATGAGGCAGAGGATAACTAGAATCTCTAACATAGATGGCCTTGATACACTATATTGTTAATAGTGAACCAGGATTTAAAACCCACATTACTCACACTACTCTGCTTAGATGTATTATATTCTGTTCCAGTCATTCTACCTGTACTAGATTTGAGGACACAGACAGTAATCCCAAAAATAACAAGATATAGTACAGTAATCATCCTTACTTTCCTATTAACTTAATCTAAAGCTCTGTAAAACCTACACTGTTTTACCATGACTGATCGTAATCAAATCTGGTTTGTTGGGTCGCTGTTTTGTATTGATGGATTTTATTCAAAGCTGTTATGATTGATAGTATCAAGTCTGAGAGTATAGGCAACTGCACTTAAGATGACAAGATCCACTAGAATATCCACTCTGGTTTGATTATTACCTGCCTTTGAAGTTTTATACTGTCTACAATGTTTTATTTTTACTAATATTGTTATGTATTGCTATACTCAATCATACTGCTATATTCAATTATGCCTGATGATATAGACAATTCTATTGAAGATAATAAGAAACAACACAGTAATCATTGTAGGTCACCTTGTACTATGGTTTTATACAAATTTTTGGTTTCAAGTTTTTATAGGAATTTGTTTTGTTTTGTCTTGCTAAGTTTTGTGTTTCCCTCTAATACAGAAAGGATAGACATACATGTAAAGATTCATGCATGTGTAGCTGTTTACACTCTCACTGTTTGACTATCTACTTTGTATGCTTTAATTTTATAACTTGAACAACTGTTTCTAAGAGGACAATATATAATTTATTAACTATGATTTCTTATTGTTTACCTTGTTTTGGAATTCTGTATTATCTCTAACCTTTACATGCTTTTGTTTCTCTTTAAATTAAAAAAATAAAATAAAATTGCATTTAGAATTTTTACATCTAATTAAATGAGGGACATAGTTTGGTAATACTCTCTTAATGTGTATCTGGTTTTGGAATCAAGATAATGCTAACCTCATAAAATACTTTGTAAAGTATATCCTACCTTTCAGTGTTCAAAATGAGTCATTATATAGAATCACATTTTTCTCTTAAATGATTAGTAGGATCTGCCACTGAGACCAACTCAGCCTAGAAGTATCCTCATGGCAAAGTTTTCAACTATAAATATTTTGTTTGTTTGTTTTGAAATAATTTTACTATATAGTTCAGGATGGCCTTGAACTCACTATAATCACTATGTAGTCTAGGATGGCCCTGAACTCACAACCATCTTCCTCAGTCTCCTGAGGCTGGGATTACAGGCTGGGGCCACCATGCCTGACTTATAAGTGCTTAATAGAAATACTACTAATCAAATTATAGGTTTCTTTTTCTTGTTCTCCTTGTCTGCTTTTTCCTCCTCCTCCTCCTCCTTCTCTTCTTCCTCTTCCCTTCACACACATACTCCTTCTTTTCCTCTTCTTTCTCTCTCTCCTGCATGTTTGGCTAATGAAGAGCTTAACCACTACATTATAATCCACACAGCCCAAAACCATGTTTTCTGTTTTTGTTTTTAGGTTTTGTGGTTTATTTCAATGAGAATCATTCGTTGCTTTTATTGTTGACATAGAATATTTATATTTGTGGAATCCATAGAGATGTGGCCTATCTTTTGTGTGATACCAATTATTTTATCTCTTCCTTTTTCATTTTTCCCAGTCTTGTGTGATTATTAATTTTATTGATCTTTTAAAAGAACTTTCTGCTTCATTATTTTTCTCTACCAATTCTGCTGTTTCATTTTTTTTCACTCTGATTTGTCTTCTACTTAAAGTTTTATTTATTCTTTGTTTTCGTGTTTCTTCCATTTGAAACTGAAATCTGTGACTTCTTACTGGTTTATTTCTATTACAGGCATTTATTGCTACAAATTTTCCCCTTAAAGCTGCTTTTGAGGCACCCCACAAAGTTTGGTCTCCTGTGTTGTAATTTTCATTCAGTTCAAAATACTTCTAATTACTTACTTCTAATATTACTTTTAATTATTTCTTTGATCTTGGATTAATATAGAGCTACACTATTTAGTTTGTAAATATTTGGAAGCTTTCTGGAATTGCTTTCAATTGTTATAGTCAGAAAATATATTTGAATGTCATACTATTGTGAATTATTAAGATTAGTTTTAAAGATCAAGTAAATAAATGTTTTATATGCATTTGAAATGAGCTTGTAATTTGCTTCTGTAGAATATCAGTTTAGTTCTGTTGATAGTGTTACAGAAACATTTTATATCCTTATTACACAATATTTTCTGTGATCTAGTTCCTTCAAGTATTGAGAGAATAGTATTGATACCTCTGACTGTAATGATGGTTTTATTTTCCTTCATAACAACCATGTATTTTGGAGTTTTGCTTCTAGATGTTTACAGTTTTAGAATTGTATTTTCTTATTGGAATGACCCTTTTACACTGCAAAATTATTCTACTAATGTTGTTGTGGTTGAAACATTGTGTCAACTTGAGAAGTCTAGAAACTTAACTGAGTGAATCAGCAGCTCTACATCCTGGGGTGTGTAGAGGACAAGCCCTTACTGCTTTAGCATATTGTTCATTGTGTCAATTTGAGAAGGTCAGACATTTAACTAAGTGATTCAGCAGGGGGTCAGGGTCTTTATTTTGTAATATTCTCTGATTATGCAAGAAGAGGGCATGGAGATGGTGTGAGCGCTACACCCACAGAAGGGGCATAGCTTCCTTACAATATAAGAGAGGCAAAGAGGTTTGTTCTCCTGCCCTTTTGCTCTAGCTGCTTTGCTGTCTTTTGCCACCTTAAAGTGTTGCCCATATACCATGCAACCCTGCCTTGGGCCCAGCTGATTATGCACTGAAGCCTACACAAACTGTGCACTAAATAAATCTTTCTTTCCTTCATTTTGGGCATCAAGTATTTTGTCTCAGCAATAAGAGAAAAGTAATCAAGATAACTGTTTAGTCTGAAAACATGTTTTTATTAATCTATCTACTCAAGCATTCTTTTGAATAATCCCAGTATGGTTTATCTTCATCCATCCCTATAATATGAACAATATATATATATTTAATATGTCACTTCTATTTAAAGTTAGTTTCTTATAAGCAGCATAACTGAGTTTCACATTTTATATCTAATTTTATAACTACTTCTCTTTAGTGGGATGACTGACATGGTTGTGTTTAAATATATCATCTTATAATTTTCTTTTATATTCCTCACCTGGTCAGTCTTTACTCTCTTCTCTTTTTAGTCCCCCAAAAGAAGATGAAATGGAATAAAAAATGAAACAACTTGAATTAACTGCTATAATCTCTTTGGCATTATTTTTGGTGCTGCATTACTTGTAGTGCTACTTTGAGGTTTTACAGTAAACATCTTTCACTTACTTGATATTGTACCACTTCATACATAGGATGAGAATATTGCAAGTGTACATTTGCATTGCTCCCCTCTTACTGTTTGTACTGTGATAGTCATGTATTTTATAAATAAAAATATATAATTGATTTATATAACAGAATCATAAATAGTAATAACAGAAACTTTGCAAGGGGCCGAGAATCAGACTGGGAAACTAGAGTCCCAGTGATTGGCTGATCCTGTGTCTCATGTCAGCCCCTAACTCTAAGGAATGCTGGGAAAGTGAACTACTGGCTTCTATTTTGGCAAGGCAAGACTCATATTCAGGCTCTATGCAAAATAGAGAAATAGTGTCTAAATGTGGAAAGGGATCAAGCTACGATGAAAGTCTGTTATTTATTGGGAGATTTTAAAAAAAGAATCCAAATTGTAGCCAGGTGTTCTGGTTGACACCTGTAGTCCCAGCTACTTTGTACTCTGAGGACAGAAGAACTTGAGCTCAGGATTTAGGACCAGCCCAAGCAAGAAAATGAGATTTGATCTCAAATTAAAAACAACAACAACAACACAATAACACAGGTTATATCACAACATACCATCAAGCATTTTTAAGTACAAAATAAGGTTGTAAAAATAAAGACACAAAACAATCTGATACACATCTATAACAGGACCTTAAAGTTTACTTTTTTAATGTGGACAAAGGCTTTCAAATTTTGAGTACTGTATGTATTAGCTGACTGCTTTTCCCTCTATTTTTGGACTATGAGTCTTCCATCGATCAAAATGGTAATTGAAAGCTGAGTCTACCCTTAGCCTATAGGTCTATGAGAAATAGCTGTGATTACTCTAGGCTCTTACATGGCAATTCTGTGGCAATTTTACAAAGCAAAGATTATACAGAAGAAATTAACTTTGTTTTTCTTGTCAGTCACTGTTATATTCTCATTTCCTTATCGAATCAACTCCCCCCCAAAGTGACTGGCAACTCTGTCATCATCAGCTCCTGACAATAACTTGTTCACTGAATTCTCCTCCAAATCAGGCAAACATTTCTTACAACAAATCCATGGCTTAGAAAAGATAATGAAATTATCTTAGCTCTTCAGCTCAGAAACACATTTCTTTTGGTGTTATGCTCTCACAGATGCTTTTTCACAGCAGGAAATTTCCTTCCTACTACTTACTTACTTATTTTGGTATCAGGAAAAGCTGCTAAAATGGTTCATCTCCTTTTTGTTTTCTAGAGTTCAGAGTAATTTCCTCAAAGGATAGACCACTAATTGATATGCATATTGACATAGCTTTCAGCTTCAGGATTTATCAAGATTTATTTATTAAGATTTCCTTTTGGAAGATTTTCAAAATATTTATTCCTATTTGATGTCTTGGGATTTAAGAATTTTTTTCATTGGAGTATTCTTTAGAAACATGTAAAATTACAGAATGGAAAAAAAGATTCACAGAATGGTTAAGGTTAGTAAATGAGTAAGAGGTCTATTTATTTGGAGGGAAAACAAAATTTGTAATTTGTCAGTTGTAATCTAGGGCTTTCCAAATTGATGAAAAAAAAAAAAAAACCAAAGAGTGATCACTAGTATGCTAGATAAATACAGAAATTATCAAGTAGATGGTAAAATTACTTTTTATTTTAACCAGTTGATATTTCATAAACAATTTTGATATCAGTTTGAGACAAAATGTCCAACACCTAAAATTAAGGAATAAAGGTTTAGTTAGCTTACAGTTTGTGGAGGTTTTGGTTCATAATCATCTGGCTTCAAGGCAGGGTGGTGTGGCATGGGCAACACTTCAAGGCAGCAGGCAGAAAAAAAAGCCAGAACAAAAAGGTGGTGGGGGGAGCAAGCCTCTTCTCCCTTGTATTGTATGCAGGCTATCCCTACCCTTGCCCTCCAGGGCAGATGTATCATTCCAAAATTGCTGTGCCCTCCTCTTGCACAGGATGAGAATATGTACAAAGTAAGTATCCTGGCTCCCTGCTGAGACGCTTAAACTTCTCTAGTTGACATAATGTATCAACTATAACAGGAATAAGAATAAATTATTGGTAACAATTTTGTTTTTATATTAAAGTCTTAGACTAGAGAACAAAAATACTCTACTTTTAAAAATTTTAACACCAGTCCTTCAGTAGCTGGGGATATAGCTTAGTAGTAGAGTACTTGCGGAGAGGGATTCAGTTCCCAACAGCTCCCAAAATTGTATGCCATATTTTACACACACACACACACACATGTGCACACACACATTTTTCCACTGAGAATGAGAAATTTGAGGACAGTGAAAACTGCTTTTCTCAAAATAAATGCATAAGAAATAAAACATTTATTTCTATGTAAAGCTATGGTTTATACTATATTTTTTTGAGAAAAAGTATGCTTTACATTTTGATTGGTTAAAATCTAATGACTGCTTAAACTATACATAGAGTTGGAGTTACATATTGTCTTAGTTACTTGTCTCTCATTACTGAGACAATACCCGACACCCACATTTAAGGAACTAAAGGTTTATTTAGCTCAGTTTGTGGAGGTTTCAGTGCATAATCAGTTAGCTCCAAGGCAGGGTGGCATGGCACAAGGGCAACAGTCCATGGCAGCAAAAAGACAGGAAAGCAATAAGAGCAAAAGGTGGGGAAAACAAGCCTCTTTTTTCTTCCTTGTATTGTAACCAGGCTATGCCACTTGAGTGAGTATAGCACCCACACCAGCTCCCTTCCTTCCTCTTGCAGGGGCTGAGGATGCTTACAAAGTAAAGATACTGGCTCCCTGCTGAATCACTTAGTTAAACTTCTGACCTCTAGCTGACACAATGAACAACATCCTAGAGACTTAAGGGCTTGTCCTCTACATCCCAGGATGCAGAGCTACTCAGTTACTTAGTTAAGCTTCTAGACTTCTCAAGTTGACACAAGGTACCAACCATTATACATGTCATGATATACATGCACTTTGTATTATCTTGTTATTTTATATTACCTTTAGGTATGGAAAATGATGACATTTGTCCCTAGGCTAACCAGACCCATACAGATGGATACCACTTATTCATTCATGTGTTCATGCAGCTAATACTCACTGAGCCCTTGTGTGTGAGACCACTGTGCTGGACTTGAGGTATGTAATGTTCAAATGAGAGAGGTCCTGCTCTCATTTACTAAGGATGTTCTCCTTTAAATATGGGCTGAGTTGTAGACAAAATCCCTCTAATTGCACCTAGAAGATGTTTTTTTGAAAGAATCCCCAGTTTGTAAAAGTCACAGTATGAGAGTAGTGAATGTTCCAAATTTCTCCTAAAGCAGAGGATTCAACCCATGGCCCAGAGGCTGAATGGACAGCACTAATAAGGACAGATACTAAGACAATTCCATAGATTGTAAACTTTTGACATTATCATGTGGCTCATAGGAATGTTTTTCATGACTTGATTGTGTGGTTCTGGAGTACAGACTGTGGGCAACAGCAGGATGACATGGAAGAGAGTGTGCCATGGGATGCTACCTCAACCTCCGGTGCCTACACACACAACTAGTGCAACAGGAGCATGCTGTATCAGGCATTGTATGTATTTGCGAAATTGGCACTAAAACCTAGCGATTACCAATAATAGTATTTGAATTACTTGCCCATGTGTGTGCCTGTGAAAACAGGCATTTATTGTTAAGCAGGCATGCAAATTTTCTTCATTATTAAACTTGGGCTTGTGTTATTTTGTAAAATACTTTAATTATTAAACATTAAACAGTAACCCTAATTGTATTTTATGTGGCCCAGGACAATTTCTTTTCACTCAGTGCTTCCCAAGGAAGCCCAATGATTGGCCACCCATACCATAAAGGGTCTCTGCCTCACACTTTCAGACTGAACACAAATCTGATATGATAGAAGGGTTAGCAGTACCTGTGGTGGTTAGACTCACCAGTCAATTTGATTGGCTTAGAAGTCTCTTAAGAGATTAGTAATGCTCACTTCTGGTATGACTGGGTAGGTCACAGATTTGTGAACTTGGTGTCTATACCTGGTCCCTGGCCCCTTCCTTTCTGGTGCTCTTCTGCTTCACGGATGACACAAAATGAGCAGCATTGATGTCATCATTCTCCAGTCTTGGAACCAGCTGTTCATGAACTGAAACTTCTGCAACTGAGAGCCAAATTAAACTCTCCTCCTCTAAGTTGTGGATACTGAAAAGCTGATTAATACATTACCTTTAGGAAATGTGGTGTATGCTAAGTATAAAAATATTCCATAGAAAGGTCTGGGCATGCCCAACACCCTGAGTTTGAGCACTAAACATACACACACACACACACACACACACACACACACACACATCCATCGTATATGTTGTAAAGATTGTGAGAACAAGTCTGGAGGAAAATGATAATAGTACAGTTTTGCAAGCTGTAGAAATTGGTTTAAATGCTAATATCTTACATGTGCAAATAATATGGCTGGAGAGACAAAAATCCTTCTAAGCAGTATTTGAAGAATATTTTAACAGTGTTTGTCAATGTCATTTGACTTGTAGAAACAATGAGTTACAGATTTATTTTATCAAATTAAAAGGTTCTTATTCTCTTGAGTTGAAAGAATATTATAGGAAATCACGATTTTATTAACTTATGAAACCACACAAGCCAATAATGAAAATGTTTATCATTTTAGCTGCGTAGTTTCTTTTGTTTTAACAAGATAAATTCACTCAGTTGGACAAAGCCCAGTTATAATATTAGCATGCCTGCTATTTTCAATAGAGTCAGTGTTACAATTGAGTTCACAACTTGCATGCAAAATGTAAAACACAAAACAAAACATACAAAACTGTTCAATGTAGAGTGCTTTGTGAGGAAGTCATCACTACTAGATCCACTTGAAAGATATTTTCCAGTAAGTAGCACAAAGATTGGAACTGGCTAAAGAACCAGGCTCACTTCAAATCAGTCACTTTATAATTAAACACAAGGAGTTGTTAGTTTCATTAGTGATTTTCCTTTGAAATAAACACTTCCCACTGGTCTTGGTGCAAATTATTGGATCCTGCTTATTGAAAGACGCCCTGAAATTGCAAACCAAGTTTTATGTTTTGTTTAATCTTTAACTACCATTTGAAGCTACTTACATGGATCAATAAAGAATACCTTAGCCTTCTGCAACCAGAGTTGAACTTCACTGGAGTTTTTGTTCTTAGCAGTGGTCTGGCATACTCTACTTTGTATTAGTGTAACAGAAAATGGCTCACCCATCCAGCCAATATAATTCAGTTTCTTAGTTGCTCAGGTAATAAATAGTTCCAGTTGCTTCTGTTTGTTAGAAATGGCTGGTCACTGTGATGCATAACTGATCACTATGGTGCATATTGTAAGGCCCAGTTTCCAATTGACATATAAGCTCTAAACCATCAGAGATAGGGGCCTGATATTTTGGGAATGATCTCAATCAGTGCCCTTTGATGTAAAATAAATCTACTACAAATCCTGAGTGTCACTTTCATGTTTCTGTTTGCCATAGTGTCAGTAGATAGCTTTACATATAGGCACATGGCTATTTTACTACCTGGAATATATTACATGAGGACAAAGTAAGTACAATGCTTTTGTATATTCACAGGAAACATTTGTACCTGGCAAAGTCAGAGCCCTATTGCCACTTTGAGGGAAGCCAGTGAACATCAAAACAACATATTATGAAAACAAATATGAAAAGTAGGTAAAATCTGAGCCTTGAAACCATTTTTGTAGGAATTTATCATGCCATTACTGATGCTACCCAACATCTCAATAACAAAATTTGTACAATAATGTATTTCCTTAGTGTTCATGGCAGTTTAACTATGGATTTTCTGCTACAACTGAAATGACCGAAATACAAATACAGGACTATTATCTCCTTTTTACAGAAGAGAAAACTGAGGCTTGCAGAGAATAAGTTTCTAAAACCAACACACTAAGCACATGATGAAGATTCAAATTTGTGCCTTCCTACCCAGTAGAGGTGCCCTCCATTCCCCAGCCCCCAAAACACCCGTGAGACCATTTAACAGTCCTTCTATCTACATTTTTTTTATTTAAAGAGAAACAAAAGTATGTAAAGGGTAGAGATAATACAGAATTTAAAAAAAGATAATAAGAAATCACTAGTTGATAAACTATATATTGTCCTCTTACAAATAGTTGTTCAAGTTATAAAATTAAAGCATACAAAGTAGATAGTCAAACAGTGAGACTGTAAACAGCTATGCATGCATGAATCTCTACGTGTATTTCTATCCTTTCTGTATTAGGGGGAAACACAAAACTTAGCAAGACAAAACAAAACAAATTCCTATAAAAACTTGAAACCAAAAATTCGTATAAAACCATAGTACAAGGTGACCTACAATGATTACTGTGTTGTTTCTTATTATCTTCAATAGAATTGTCTATATCATCAGGCATAATTGAATATAGCAGTATGATTGAGTATAGCAGTACATAACAATATTAGTAAACATAAAACATTGTAGACAGTATAAAACTTCAAAGGCAGGTAATAATCAAACCAGAGTGGATATTCTAGTGGATCTTGTCATCTTAAGTGCAGTTGCCTATACTCTCAGACTTGATACTATCAATCATAACAGCTTTGAATAAAATCTATCAATACAAAACAGCAATCCAACAAACCAGATTTGATTATGATCAGTCATGGT